>JBAWJQ010004690.1:0-20719 GCA_037783105.1 Bactrocera zonata
AGCGTCGATCGATGAGACGCGCATTATCGTGCAACAAACGCCAACTTTCATCTTCGCGATATTCGGGCCGAACACATACCACATTAACGTTTTTGTCGGGAGGAACAATTTCTTTGTGGACAATACCCTTGAAATCATAAAAACAAATCAGCATTGTCTTCAATTTTGACTTCTCCATGCGCGCTTTTTTGGGTTTCGTCTCGTCCGGTGCCTTCCATTCAGCACTCTGGCGTTTCGTTTCGGGATCATATTGGAAACACCACGTTTCGTCATCAGTAACAATATTGTAAGGGAAGTTTTTGTTCGTTTTGACCTCTTTAATGATGTCCTACGAATGTTGGATTCTGAGCAATATTTGGTAGTTAGTCAATTTTTGCGAAGCAAACCGTGCACAAACCTTTCGTAAGCCCAAATGTTCGGTTAAAATGCGATGAATTGATGTTCTCGGGATGTTAAATTCCATTTTTATGATTTTTAATGATGATTTTGTCTGATTTTTAATGAATTCACTATAAAATTTCCGGTGATCACGGATTTTGATTGGCCCACATGTTGATCGTCATTTATGTCGTCACGACCACTTTGAAAACGTTGAAATCACTCGTACACTCTGCTACGGGATAGGTAATCATCGCCATAAACTTGTTTTATCAATTGAGACGTTTCGATAAAAGTTTAACCAATTTTAAAACAAAATTTAATGTTTGCTCTTTATTCGCAGCTCATTTTCACACCGATAACACAAACATACGAGTACTGACACTTAAAACGCAATAACTGCCAATCGATGAAATGTCATGCAATTCTCACTGGACAATCGATAAAGATAGCAGATTCTAACGCTCTAGGGGGCGTTAGATTCATTACTATTTGAGATACGTGTCGTTTTGTGAGGTTCTAAAAGTCAATTCTTCGGTTTTTACTATGTCTAAATTTATTGAAGAAAGAAGTGCGATAATGCGTCATCTCATACTGCATTGGTTATTCGGGATCATTTCGCCGCATTTTCAACTAATATCGTGCCGCAACCACCGCATTCGCCTGATTTACCTTCGTGTAACTTCTGGCTGAGCAAATTCAAATGACCACTCCCAGGACCCCGTTTTGACTCAATTGAGGATATAAAAACTGAATCGAAGAAGGATCTGATAACCATCATGACGAAGGATTTTTCCAAGTGCTATGATGGCTGGAAAATACGTTTCCATAAGTATATTGCAGCGGGAGAGGATTACTTTGAAGGAGATGAAATGAACAAAATTCACTTTTCACTTTGTTTACAATAGTATCACACAAACTGAACGATTGGAATCAAGTGATTGTATGAATAACTTTTCTTCTGGGAAGATATCTTCCGGAAATTTTACATTTGCAATAATGCAATCTCCGAAAAAATTAATCTAATCGAGTCATTATACTGTATAGCTGTGATACAAACTTGGACGCAACCTTTTTGTACATGTGAAGGGTATTATAGCTTCGGTGCAGAAGAAGTCAACGCTTTACTTATTATACCCTGAACAGGGTATATTAAGTTTGTCACGAAGTTTGTAACACCCAGAAGGAATCGTCGGAGACCCTATAAAGTATATATATAAATGATCAGTATGTCGAGCTGAGTCGATTTAGCCATGTCCGTCTGTCTGTCCGTCTGTCCGTCTGTCTGTATATATACGAACTAGTCCCTCAGTTTTTAAGATATCGTTTTGAAATTTTGCAAACGTCATTTTCTCTTCAAGAAGCTGCACATTTGTCGGAACGGCCGATATCGGACCACTATAGCATATAGCTGCCATACAAACTGAACGATCGGAATCAAGTTCTTGTAGGGACAACTTTCACATTTGACAAGATATATTCACGAAATTTGGTATATATTATTTTCTAAGGCAACAATGTAATCTCCGAAGAAATTGTTCAGATCGGTTGACTTTAGCATATAGCTGCCATACAAACTGAACGATCGGAATCAAGTTCTTGTAGGGACAACTTTCACATTTGACAAGATATATTCACGAAATTTGGTATATATTATTTTCTAAGGCAGCAATGTAATCTCCGAAGAAATTGTTCAGATCGGTTGATTTTAGCATATAGCTGCCATACAAACTGAACGATCGGAATCAAGTTCTTGTAGGGACAACTTTCACATTTGACAAGATATATTCACGAAATTTGGTATATATTATTTTCTAAGGCAACAATGTAATCTCCGAAAAAATTGTTCAGATCGGTTGACTTTAGCATATAGCTGCCATACAAACTGAACGATCGGAATCAAGTTCTTGTAGGGACAACTTTCACATTTGACAAGATATATTCACGAAATTTGGTATATATTATTTTCTAAGGCAACAATGTAATCTCCGAAGAAATTGTTCAGATCGGTTGACTTTAGCATACAGCTGCCATACAAACTGAACGATCGGAATCAAGTTCTTGTAGGGACAACTTTCACATTTAACAAGATATATTCACGAAATTTGGTATATATTATTTTCTAAGGCAGCAATGTAATCTCCGAAGAAATTGTTCAGATCGGTTGACTTTAGCATATAGCTGCCATACAAACTGAACGATCGGAATCAAGTTCTTGTAAGGACAACTTTCACATTTGACAAGATATATTCACGAAATTTGGTATATATTATTTTCTAAGACAACAATGTAATCTCCGAAGAAATTGTTCAGATCGGTCGACTATAGCATATAGCTGCCGTACAAACTGAACGATCGGAATCAAGTTCTTGTATGGACAACTTTCACATTTGACAAGATATATTCACGAAATTTGGTATATATTATTTTCTAAGACAACAATGTAATCTCCGAAGAAATTGTTCAGATCGGTTGACTTTAGCATATAGCTGCCATACAAACTGAACGATCGGAATCAAGTTCTTGTAGGGACAACTTTCACATTTGACAAGATATATTCACGAAATTTCGTATATATTATTTTCTAAGACAACAATGTAATCTCCGAAGAAATTGTTCAGATCGGTCGACTATAGCATATAGCTGCCGTACAAACTGAACGATCGGAATCAAGTTCTTGTATGGACAACTTTCACATTTGACAAGATATATTCACGAAATTTGGTATATATTATTTTCTAAGACAACAATGTAATCTCCGAAGAAATTGTTCAGATCGGTCGACTATAGCATATAGCTGCCGTACAAACTGAACGATCGTAATCAAGTTCTTGTATGGACAACTTTCACATTTGACAAGATATATTCACGAAATTTGGTGTATATTATTTTCTAAGACAACAATGTAATCTCCGAAGAAATTGTTCAGATCGGTCGACTATAGCATATAGCTGCCGTACAAACTGAACGATCGGAATCAAGTTCTTGTATGGACAACTTTCACATTTGACAAGATATATTCACGAAATTTGGTATATATTATTTTCTAAGGCAACAATGTAATCTCCGAAGAAATTGTTCAGATCGGTTGACTATAGCATATAGCTTCCATACAAACTGAACAAATAGTTACTAACAGAAATGCACCTGTGAAGGGTATTTAGCTTCGGTGCAACCGAAGTTAACGTTTTTTCTTGTTTTTTCTTATTATTTACTACTTTAGATTCTTTTATGTGTACATATGTAATTTACAAGTGCTAATGACTCTTCTAGGGCTAATTGTTTTTGTTTTACAATGGTTTAGCAGTTGCAAAGGTTTTCCAACTGTCAAAATGACGCACATAACTCATAAAATTTACTAAACTTACTACTGAAATGACATACATAATATATTTATATACCTTTATATATAAAAGTATACATATATATTTTAATAGATATTTTACATATCCTCCAAAGTAATCATTGTCTCAAAGGTACACATCTGCCAGGTGCTGTTGCTACTTGTTGTTGCTCATAAGTTATGACACTGTACTGAAACATTGCTTACGTTCGTAAATCGTTGTTGATTGTTGTTTTTGCTACTTGTTTGATTCTAACTACTATAAATAAAATATTTTTTACCACCACGAATATTTTAATGTCTATGGCATGAGGTTATATGCTTTTCAAGTACTAAAAATGTTGATGTTGTGTATATACATACGTACATATGTACAATTGTTGCCACACAAACTTAAAGTCAAATTTATTTATTATAAATTATTTTTCAAGTATTTCGAAAACTTAATCGTACACACCAGCTGAGCGCAGTAGAGTTGTGGAAGATGAAAATTTAGGAGTTGTCTCTAACATACCTTAAATATTACAGGCCTTAGAAACCTAAAATCGCCTTTAAAAGTATGTTTGAAAATATATGTATACTAGTATATGTATATAAATCAAAAGCAAGACAACATGCACAAAGGAATTGTGGGGTAGCTTTATGCTATAGTAGTGCCAGAGGTTCAGTTTCTTTGACGATTGTACCTATTGTGCCTGGGATAATAATCAATTCCGAAGTTCATGAAGATATCTTGCCAAAAAATGTTTTCCTATAAGAACGTCTTTTTGATCCGATATCAGCGGTTTCGATCAAGAAAATTTCTGTTTCTAAGTTCCGGGACAACGGCACATTTTATACTCTTGCAACTTGTAAGAATCAAAGCCAGGGAAATACTTTAACCCTTGTGTTGCCACCCAAAAAAAATCACACTGTCTGCCGCCCAGGGTACCCGGGTACCCGTACGCAAATTGGTGCGTATAAGTGCGTTATACGTAAAAATAATTGAGTGTATTCTATCAGGATCTATTTATTGACATCTTAGAAAGATATTTTTGCTTGAAAGTACCATATAAATTATGTACAGATACCTACATAGTCCTAATTTAGCAATAAAACGCGCGCTGCTCTAACGTAAATTTCTCTCGATTCTGCGAAGGCCAGTTCCGTGGAATTCGAGTGGTGGGGAAACAGGTCGTTCTCTGAATTGGTTTGTACTTCAAGAACGTTCGAAGATGCTGTGGAACGAATATAAGCTGTATAGTTCAGTTTCTGTTATTGGATCGAAGAAGCCAGACGTATCGCTGTTTGGATAGTTTTTAGCGTGTAATTGTATTTTATTTATATACCTCAGATAAATAAAAGGATGGAGGAGTTATCGAAAGCGCATTTTTTGAGGTAACGTGAAAACAATAAATACACGATTTATTTAGCACGATGGATTTTTAATTTTATGGAAAATTGAATGCGAAAAATATGAATAAAATATTTTTTGATGCTATGTGCAAGAATATACGAAAATACATTTTACATTACTGTATATAGCCCATACTCATCGAAAAAAATTATTTTATTCGTATTTTTCGTATTCATATTGTTAAAATCCACCGTATATATTTGATATTATTCAAAATGTAATATTATTGTAAAACTCAAATTTATTTCTATTTAGATTGAGCGAGGCTCAAAAAGAGGAGTATATCAGAAAATTGGATGAAGACGTTGACGCCGCGATCGACAGTGAAGATCCGTCAGACAGCGAGGACGACGATTGGTTTCCGGACGGTATTGAAGCGTCAGACACTGAAGATTACGAACAGGATGGAGCAGCTGAAATTGAAGAGGATACAAGTGATCGTGAAGCTCCAGAGGGTGAAGAAGAAGAGGATGATGACGACAATGAGGAAGAGGGCGACGACAATGAAGTAGCTGTATCGACTTCTAATAGTCGGTCAGACAGTTCAAGTGTTCCACCCAATACAAGTACAACATTTATAGCAAAAGATAAAACAGTTTGGAATAAAACCGCACGCCCAAATCATCAGATTCCTGCTAGAAATATTGTCAGGAAAAGAGCTGGACCTCATAGAAGTACGGAAATGTTTTCAATCGCTCAAACATTAAAAAAAAAATTATCACGTTGGAAATGGTCGATATTATTGTTCAACAAGTTTACAACAAACAACATCCAGAAAATGAACCTCGTGTATGGAAAAGAGTAACAGTGACAGAGATGTATTCCTTTTTCGGAGTATTGATATCTGCTGGTGCAAATAACTCAAACACAGATCGTGTAAATGAAATGTGGAAGAAAAATGCTTATCCGTTATATCGTGCAACAATGGGACGAATGCGTTTTCAGTCGCTTTTACGGTTCATATGTTTCGATGATTATACAACACGCTCGGCTCGAGTAGCCAATGATAAAGCTGCGCCTATTCGGATATATGAAAGATGCTGAATGCCAACCTAGCTGCATTGTATAGACCAACGGAAAACTTGACCATCGATGAGCAGCTCTACCCTTTCAGAGGAAGATCCAAGCCTGCTAAATACGGTCTGAAAGTGTTTGGATGTGCGATGCAAGTAATGCTTATCCGCTGAAAGGGATTTTGTATACAGGTAAACAAGGTAATACTCGAGAAGTCAATCGATTATAAAGGATCTTGCCGAAATATAACCATGGACAGATTTTTCACAACTTTACCTTTGGCGGAGACTCTGTTATCTTGGAAACTTACTATCGTCGGTACATTGAAAAAAAAAATAAGACGCTTATACCTCAAGAAATGAAACCGTCAAGGTCTAGAGAAGTACTGTCAACTCTTTTTGGATTTCATGAAAAAGCTACTATCTGCTCGTACGTTCCAAATAAAAACAAAGCTGTAATACTTCTTAGTACGATGCACTATGGTTATGAAATTTCTGATGCAGCTCACAAAAAACCAGAAATGATTTTGTTTCATAATCAAACAAAAGCTGGAGTTGACACCATGGATCAAATGTGTTCGAAGTACTCCACCCAATGGCGAAGGTGTAGATGGCCGCTGGCTTTCTTTTTCAATGTCCTCGACATTGCAGGTGTAGCTGCCTATGTCATCTATTATGAAAATATCAGCATGCTTCGTAAGAAAACGAACAGACGAAAACTTTTCCTTCGACAATTGTCAGAAGAGTTAGCAATGCCGATGATCGAAGAGCGAGCGCCGAATCAGCAAATGATGCGAAATCACTCTACTAAAATCGCAGTCGAAAGTTTCTTTGAAAGGCCAATAGTAGAGGTGGTACTCAGAAATGACCAACGTCGAGACGCTACTGGGAGAAAAGCTGTTGTTGGATCTTGTTACATTTGTAACGAGCAGCCTATTCGCAAACGTCGAAAGACACGGAAATCCTGCGTTGAGTGCGATAAGCCCGTATGCGATCAGCATTCGGTGAACATTTCTAAATGTTTACATTACAATAATTAATTTTTAATTTTTCTTAATTTTTTAATTAATTCTTAAAATATAATAATAATATTATTATTATTTTGCGACATGAAGTTAAAAAAATGAATGAATGAAATGAAGTTTTTGCTTTTTGCATAGTGAAATATAAGTAATAATTTGAACAAAAAAATTTAAAAATTTTGAATAAAATATCAATAAATAATTAAAAATGAACATAATTTGTTATAGTTAGCATATAGATACTTATTTACTTCTTTCAGATATAAAATTATAATCCTAATGTATTACACGAACTGCACCGAACTTCTATCGGGGTACCCGAGGTAGCTGAGACGTGTTCCTATTTTAAAATGTAACATTTCTTAAGTTAGAAAACAATTTAAACTATGTATAATGGGCAATTCGCTAGATAATCGATTAAACCATGGGGATCCAAGAGGATTTCAGCCTATCTTTTTTAGAAAAAATATTATTCAACAAAATACACTGCGGTGGGTACCCGGGTACCCGGGTGGCAACACAAGGGTTAAGGTGAAAACGTCAACTAGAAGATCGAAATCCAAGCAATTTAATATAAACGTATAATATATAAAACTCATACACTGACCGACATATTCAGCATCAGGTTTGTTAGAAAAATAAAGTCATTATGTCTAGTACATGGGAGTTGGGGTATTATCGACCCGATTTTATCTATTGACTATTATCATGCCACAAGCTAAAAAAATTTTTCCTGTTGGACGTTTGAAAACTCTGATATTAGTTATATGGGCCAAGTTCTTGTATATGGGTGCTCAGGGAAATACTGACCCGATCCAACCCATTTGATACACAGAAATATTATTGTCAGGAAAAGTTTCTGTGTGAATATCTACTGCATATGTATCTTACTCATTGAGGGGGAAATTAAAAGACTTTTTGACTCAACTTTCTGTGTTACAATGATTAATTTTTTCAAAATATTTTTAACAATTGGGAGTTATGACATTTTTGGCAATACAATCTCAAGAATGTCTGAAAAATAACCGACAGAATTCCGGCTTAGTTTTACACTTATAAATTAGTTGCCACATTTCTCAAATACCTTCAAAATGACAATCCATTGACAATTTTTCCCAGTATTTTTTAATTTTCTTTACAAAGAGGATATTTCAAATTCGTGGAAAAAGTTTTTAGGGTATTTCTATCAAGTTAAAAAAAAATTATTTGAAACATATGTATATATTATCAATTATAAACAAATTTTAAATTTTTATACTCTTGCAACATGTTGCTATAGAGTATAATAGTTTTGTTCACCTAAAGGTTGTATGTTTCATCTAAAACTAATTGAGTTAGATATAAATGATCAGGATGATGAGACGTGTTGAAATCCGAGTGAATGGCTGTCCGTCTCTCCGACCTTATATCCATCCGTCTGTCCGTGCAAACTGTAACTTGAGGACTTTATAGGTGCGGTAGCTAAATTGAACGATAAGCGTGGTATCGCCCCCATTTACCTGAAAATCAAAATCTCAGGACCTGCTCAACCGATTTCAGCTAAATTTCGCCACGTAACATTTTTTTAAGATTCCTATATTACAGTTTGAAAATGGAGTATATCTGACGAGAATCGTACCTACTCCCATATATCACAATTTTAATTTTTATCTGACCTTTTCACAATCCACTAAACAAATACAGAGGGAAAAGACTTATTCCATATGACGAAAATTTGTCCAAATTGAACAGAAACTGATCAAGCGCCTAGGTACCGATAATGAGTACCCTAGAGCTTACAGTTGACTATTTACCAAAAATATCAGTCATTGTGTTAAATATATAATTGAAATACAGTGAGGATCTTTTGCTGGTAATATTATGTTTTAGAGTCAATGAGCTGAATCGAGGCAATACTTCCCTTTGCCTCCATATAGGAATATAATGATTTCCGAACTCTGGGGTGGCCTTATGTCGTATATAGCGGGCAATTCTTGAGTTATCTTCATGAAAATGAGAGATTGGGGTTTATTCATAGAAGTGTATCTTTGTGTTTAAAATAGAAAAATTTATGCGAAAACTTGACCTAGCCCTATAACTAATACCAGGAATTTCGAACAGCCGGTTGACTTTACTCAATATAGATTGGTGATGGTATGTGAAGTACCTTAATGAATTTCAAGGGGCGTATATTAGTATGTGACATAGTATGTACTATTGGCAGAAATTGAGTCATCGAGTCGATAATATCACCAACTCCAATATTTTAATGTAAAATTTAGCCAGCACCCGTTTCTCGGAATTTGATTCTTGAAAGTGGGAAAAATATAAAATGTTCGGTAACACACGAACTTAACTTTTCCTTACTTCTTTTTTGATTAAAGCCATTTCTAATGTATATTTAGTCGATTACTTATTTGGTGAACTCCATGTCTTAGATCTTAATATTTCTTAGTCAGTCGCTATCACTTCGATCTGAAGTTCGCAAATATCTTAATAACACAAGGTATAGAAAATTATCATAAATGTGACCATAGGGTCCTTACCACTCTTATAGGAACACGTAGCTGAATAATCTCAATCCAATTTAATATCCTCGAATGCAATAAATTACAAAATATTTTCGGAGGAACGGTGTTTTTTGGAAGTAAAGAAATTTTATTACAAATAAAACGAAGAAAACTGAGTAAGTACAGCTTATGGTATATCAGTATGTTGTAGCTAACTCGTCAGCATAGACGATATGTAAAAAGTTTTCTAAATAAAAATTTCCAGAGTCGCCGATTGAGTAATAATTTCTTGGTTTGACTCCGTCACCAAAAGTCTTTTTTCAACAAAGAGGTGATCGCACTCACTTTATGGCTTATTGTACAATCTTCCTAGAACCATTTTCCCACTTTAATAAAACTATTTAAAAAAAAAAAACTTGTTTAGTTGCTGACTATTCAAAATATTCTAAATTGCGTCGACAATTTGCTGAACTTAACAAAATATGTTATAATAAATTGTTCTATAGTTTCGTCAACTCCAAACGCAAGATTTATAATTTTCCGTCCGCCATGAAATATAAGTCTAGTATGTCTAGTGAAAATCACACCATTTCTAATATGTTCGCTGAATTCTTTAGGTCCATATACTCCCCAAAATCTCCAAAAAATGTTCCGCATCAGCACAAGTTATGTCAGATTTCTGTCATTAATGCACCTACCATTTCCGAAGCAGTCATCTTATATCAGTTAAATATGTTAGAACAATCATATAATTATGGCTAAGATATGATTCCCTTAGGCTTTCTTAAAAAATGTGTCAAATATATATGTCAACCCCTAACAAAACTATTTAATTCATCTCTTAGGCAAGGATAATTTCCATCTATATGGAAAAAGTCATTTATAATTCCTTTACATAAGAGCGGATTTAGGTCTTATATTGAAAACTAATAGCAAAGTTGTCTGCAATACCTAAACTTTTTGAACCAATTATAACAGACGTCATAACCTTCCGGTCTCTTCACTAATTTCTTGTTGTCAGTACGGTTTTCGTAAATAAGCTATTTGTTTGAATTTGTATCACATGTATCAGCTGGCTTTAGGGAGAATAAGAATACTGATGTTATATACACAGATTTCAGTAAAGCTTTTGATAAAGTAAACCATTCAATTATTTTGAATAAACTTGATCTTCTTGGTTTTCAACCAATATTTCTAAAATGGGTTATCTTAGTAATAGAATTCAACAAGTCATATTTAACGATACTTTTTCTGACGTAAACAATGTTCCTTCAGGCGTTCCTCAAGGTAGCCATCTTGGCTCAGTTCTGTTCTTGTTATTTATTAATGACATATCATCTGTTGTTAAGTTTTCAAAAGTTTTATTACATGCTGACGGTATAAAATCTTTTAAAACATATATGTACTTCAAACAGCGAAAGATGTCAGTTGCAAACAGACTTAAACAACCTAGTTTCTTGGTATGATACAAATGGCATGCCATTGAACCTTATAAAATTTAAAACGATGTGCTTTTCACGTAGATCTGTAGACCCTACTTCATACGCAATACAAAACTTTAGGTTGGAGCAAGTATGCAGTCCACGGTTTTTAAAGCTAAAGACGCTCTTAGTTTGTTAAACGTTGGTCCAAAGAATTTAGAGATCTCCTTGCCACAAAAATTATTTTTACATCTCTGGTGAGGCCTATATTAGAGTATGCTTCTGTGGTTTGGCACCCTAGTTACCAAGTCCATTCGGATAAGTTAGAGTCCGTTCAAAAACAATTTTTACTTTTTGCCTTAAATCATTTGCATTGGGATCCCAGTTTAAATCTTCCCCCCTACACTAACCGTTTAAAACATATAAATCTCCCGACACTAGTAGTCATAGGGAGATGCTTGGTATAATATTTTTTGTAAAACTCATAAATGGATTAGTCTGTAGCCCATCTCTCTTATTTGATAAACGAACCATTCCGCCGTATATGTCATGATTTCAATTCTCACTCCAGCACATTTGCTCTAACAGACTCACTCTTTGCCATGAAAAAAATTATGTTATTTACTTTTAACAAGTAGCATTTAAAAATAATAAACTTACTTTCATCTAATTCTTAATTTTAGCTGTTGAAATTTTTGTTTCTGTAGCTGAGCAGTTTAACATCGGAACGCTTAAAACTCTCTTGCCTTTTATGACTCGGCTAATTCCGCTCGTTCGCAGATTGCGCCCCTCGCGTCGTTTGGGTGGGAGGAAGGTAATAGTTGGGTATTATTATTATTTATTATTATTATTATTTATATTTTAACACTTGGAATATTTATATTGAGATCTGAAAAACATAAAGCCGCAAACCATTTGACATTACACAGACTCCATCTTTAGTTTTATAAATGAATTTAACAATTCTTTCGCCATGGAAACCACATTAGGTCAAGACATTGTAATTTCGGTGAAACTTGACCTTCTAGACCTTATAATAGCTGAAGATGAATTAAAGGTAAAAATATGTCTTGAAATTCTATGCCTCTACAAAAACACCCAGTACACATTGCATAAACCGCAAATTACCATTTTAATATTTGGCCTACAAGTATCAAACAGTTTCATTAATAAGTTTACCTTTACTGATGCAGTGTAAATAATTAGAATTGTAATTATACCCTGAACAGGGTATATTAAGTTTGTCACGAAGTTTGTAACACCCAGAAGGAAGGGTCGGAGACCCTATAAAGTATATATATAAATGATCAGTATGTCGAGCTGAGTCGGTTTAGGCACGTTCGTCTGACTGTCTGTCTATATACATACGAACTAGTCCCTCAGTTTTTAAGATATCGTTTTGAAAGTTTGAAAACGTCATTTTCTCTTCAAGAAGCTGCTATTTGTCGGAACGGCCGATATCGGATGACTATAACATATAGCTGCCATACACCCTGAACGATCGGAATCAAGTTCTTGTATGGAAAACTTTCACATTTGACGTGTTAATCTCCAAAAAAATTGTTCAGAACGGATTACTATAGCATATAGCTTCCATACAAACTGAACACATATGTATTTAGTTACTAACAGAAATGCAACTGTGAAGGGTATTTAGCTGCGGTGCAACCGAAGTTAACGTTTTTTTTTTGTTTTGTTTTTTTTTGTTTTTAATTCACTTATATTTTAAAGTATCGGTAATTAAATTTTCAGCAAGTGGCATTGGTGTTTCCAATTGGCAGTGTATTCCTCAAGCAATAAAAATGTTAATTTACTCCTGCATGTGTAGCTAATATATTTATGTATGTATGACAGTTTTATGAATAGCGGTGTTCGCTGTTAAGATCGCTTGCACATTTTCAGTTATAAAATATTGAGATACAGCAGTACTTGAGAACGTTTTTTTGAACGAAACCAATTTTAATTTCAATTCAAAACTCTTGGGAATATTTCTTCGTGAATTTTGGGCTGACAATCGTCGAAAGATCACAGAGATCGTTATCAATATTGAAAAAAAGCTCTTTTAACTTAGGGTCTCTACCTAAAGTCCTTAAAAATTAGATGCAGCTATATTTATGAGCTGAAAAGCTAAGTTTCAATTCCAAATGTGGATCCACGTCCCCGAAGATGTTATAGCGTATAAACAAGTTTTTTTAGCAACCAGTTTTTTCGGCTCAGCTCAATTAGCTCAGAATTCTATTCTTCTTAAAATTTGGCAGTTTTGGCATCCGAGATGGCATGAGAGGGATTATTGGCAGCTGGTGCGAAAATTTGATGATGGGCGTACCACCGCCCACTTTTTGGTAAAATTACATAGCTCAAGACCCGCCATACTGATTTCGACTTAATTTCTTATATCTCCATGCCACAGTACGAAAGTTAGCGAAATCGAAATACAACCACGCCCACTTACCATAAACAACCATTTTAAATGTCTTCGAAGTATTCACTTTCCAGTACACAAATCATGAAGGAATTGATACAACGGGATAAAACTTTACACAAATAATTAATTTAAATTATGCCACCTTATGATCCAAAATTGGCCAAATCTAAAGTATTTATAGTTGAGAATTTTTTCCTGACAATAGTATCGAAAATGGGTTGAATTGGGTCAAGCTTAGCTTCAGCTCTATATACCTAGTAGAAATAATTTCGAGCTTCAATTTTTTCAACCTCCTCACCAAATTTCCTTGGAAATACCAGTCAAAAATTTCCTAAAAATTTTAGCCCTTAATATTAACATTAAGGACTGGACCAAGGCATGTACAAATTTTCCATTGAAAATACATGAAAATTGTGATTTTTTATCTTCAAATTTCCATAGCACAGAGGCATTTTATGGCATCGCTTTGACTCATATTCTTCAGAATCGAACACTTTATAAAAATGTCCATTGCAAAAAGACGAAACTCACACCGGTGAGGTAGTACGGGGCTCTGAACCTGATTTTTCCACATATGACCATTACCATTAATGACAAACTTGTATAAAATTTTATTGGCTACAAAAAAGATCCGAAGAATGGTATATAATAAAAAATCTATCAAAATTTCATACAGATATATTTAAAAAGCCGAATATTTCGATAAATATTAATGATAACGATTTTGTCCTCGGATCTTCTTTTCTTTAATTTAGATTGAATTGTAATAAACCATCTGCAATGTCATCTCAGGAATTAATTCGTAAAAGATATCCCAAAGCAAAAATATAACCGAGTAACAGGTCTCAATACTGTTTCTAATTTTGATTTACTGTACGGTGCCATAATTTGGTCAAATTTTAATGCGAAATATCATCAAAATAATTTTCAGTCAGTTGTTTGACTATTTATGAATTAGAGTGTTCCAGATAAAGTTGGTTAACAAGGCCATTGAAAAACTCTTCTGATTACTATTTAATAAATTTTTTTTTATTATTAATTTAATTTTATTTTTTATTTATTATTTTTTTATTTTACCGCCCTACTTTTGATCTCAAAATCAAGTTTTTGCTATGAACAACAAGCAATTTTGATTATATTGATTAAATCTGTATTAATTACGGGTCTTCATAGTATAACTTACTATGGTCATTTTATTTTTATTTTAACCCACTTCTTCAGCAACTTCCGTCTTAAAAAAGTGGAACACTCTAAGCTAAAATCATTTAATTGATTTATATCTCTCTTATCTGACATCCTACTATGTCTAAATTGTTTTGCCTTAACGCTCTGTGTCATAAAAATTAAAATATTAATAATAAAAAACTATTAATCATTTTATGTACAATAAAACCAACACTAACGGTGCCTGCATAGCAATTAGTGGCGGCACTTCAAGATCGGTTTACGCTTGCGAACCGAGCACAGCAACACCCCCCAATTAAATGCGCTGCTAAGTTCTTTTTTTTTAATAATAAGTAGGATATTAATCAAATTACAAATTAAATTACTAAATTATGGCTTTTATGCAGATTTTAACGCTGTGTGCATTTTCAGTAATGTTCTCACCTCAGCAATGCTGCCGCGGCGAAGATTAGCATTAAACCCAATGAATGATTCAACGGCGCATGAGCAATGGCTGAGCGCGATGCTGAGCCGAAGCCAAATCGTTGTAAGTGCAGTTATTGAGTATGCATTCAAAAGTTGCTGCATGCTGTTATAAATATTTCGATATGTAATAATCGCATTACAAAAAAGCTATAAATAAATCCATAAAAATCAGCACCGCTTACTGGCGATAATTTGTCGTTCGGCTTGACTTTTTTTCGCTGAAATATAGATTTTAAAGTAGAATTTTGCATTTGAAAAAAAAAAATACAATGTTTCTTTTGAGAAGAGAATCAAATAAAAAGTGCTCATAAAGGCAATTGGCGCTGCTGTTAAATCCGTTTCAAAATGAATTCCACTCAAAATTTGATCCGGCAAATATTTATGCAAATCAGTTATAAATCACAACAAATGTTACGAAATTCCATCATTTTGAATCCATGCTATCCAGATATGAGCATTTCTTTACTATTTTAGCCACATGAGAGCATTGCTGCCATACAATTAGTGAAACAGCGTGTAATCAAGCATTGTTTGGCTAATAATCTAATGAAATTGTTCGGGTTTGGGTTTTTGTTCGAACAAGGTAGCGTGCATAATTGATTTTCGCTAATTTAAAATAAGTATAAGTAAATATGTTTATAGATTTAAAGTTTTATAAATTATTAGATAATATCTAACTTTTTTGCTAAACGTAAAACAATAAAGCAAACACAAAATATCTATGCAAATTAGTCTTCGTATACCGGATGTAAATTCCTTTTAAATAAGTAATGCTTAACTTGCTGTTTGAGCAAAAATTTAATTGTCTGAGTTTGGGGGAGAAAACTTAAAATAGCTGAGAACACTTACCGCTTAAGTTAACTTAGAATACGAGTAAGAATCTACAAATCTACAAATATATTATTACAGAATTTTTTAGAACTTTTTAATAAATAATCAGCCTCACCGCCCTCTGGCACACTTTCATAAAACAAACACACCATGTGTTTAATATATTTCTGTTGACGTCTACGGTCAAAATTAGTCGAATCCGAGTCAAAGTTTTGCTTCGTATGCGTGTGTAGGTTGTCCGCGGATTTTAGAAAAATGGAAGAAGTGCAATATTGGTCGGTAATTCGATGCTTGCTTTTGGTAGGAAAAAATGTCAAGTGAAATTTAATCTGTGTGAATTTTCTATACGTTGACTCCTCACATTCGATTGCAACCATCAAATATCGGCATATAGAAGATTGTACCTCCTTTATTTATCTCTAAATGATTTCTCTAGCTATAGATTGAAGAAGTGACACGATAGGGAGTCTCCCTGTCCGAAACGTCGCCAGTTTACACAGCCGTATTAGTTTTGCGGGTATACCAAATTCAGAAATCGCGGCATAAAGGTAGCTACTTTTCGTGCTGTCAAAAGCAGCTTTGAAATCGACGAAGAGGTGGTGTGTGTCCATTCTCCTTTCACGGGTCTTTTCCAAGATTTGGCGCATGGTGAATATCAGATCAAATGTTGATATTCCAGGTCTAAAGCCACACTTTCACACAATACACTCGATAAAACCTTATACGCGATGTTGAGGAGGCCTATCCCATGGTAGTTGACGCAGATTGTTGGGTCTCCTTTTTATGGATTGGGCGTAGAACACTTAAATTCCAATTGTTGGGCATGCTTTCGTCCAACCATATTTTACAAAGAAGCTGATGCATGCTCCTTATCAGTCCTTCGCCGCCGTGTTTGAATAGCTCGGTCGACAATTCATCGGCCCACGCCGCTTTGTTGTTCTTCAGATGGGTGATTGCTATTCGAACTTCTTTATGGTCGAACAATTTCGGTATGCTCTTCTCCGACTTCGGAGCGTCCGCTCATCTAAAATACTTGAGACACATCTTCCGTCTATGACAACATAGCCCATCTGGTTAGTGGGTTTTCGTTCCGGGGACACCCAGGTAACTTGACGAATTTTCCTTCCCGGCGAAGTCACTCAGTCTCAACCCCGCTGAGTAAAAGATAACTTTTTTTCCCACCCTGGGGTTAAATTCGCTTAGCACGATTTTGACATCGTGACGAGGGCAGCTCTCACAGGTGTGCTCCAAGCACTCATAGAAGGCATCTTTGGTTACATCGTCCTTCTCTTCCGTCGGGGCGTGGGCGCAAATCAGCGATATGTTGTAGAACCTCTCTTTGATCTGGATTGTGGCTAGATGTTCATCCACCGCAGTGAATGACAGTACTCGGCGACGAAGTCTCTCCCACCATGAATCCCACACCGAATTTGTGCTCTTATCTATAACCACTGTAGTAAATGTAACTCGCCTGATTCCTTGTCCCGTCCATCGTACTTGTTGTATGGCGTAATGTCAGCCTTTACTTTTACGAGGACATCAACCACCCGGGTATTGGCAACTTCACAATTAAGGGGCCGGACATTAAATCGTAAGCCTTAAAACGTTTGCAGTGCGTGGGTGGTTTTTACTTGCCGGGTTCCAAACCCAGCGCACAACCCTGGAGTGGGATGTTTCGCCTTCTCACTTTAGCTCGCCTTCAAACGGATGTTTTTGGCTACCCAGAAGATACTTGGTCTAAGACCGGAAGGCGTAACCTGCTTGAGCTATATGTAAAAGAATCGTTTCTGGTCACAACCAAGTGAATGGCGCTCTGTGATCTTAATTTACTGATTAAGTTAGGCTACGAGTGTCTCCCAATTTCAGAGTTTTCTATAGATTTGACACTGGGCGAGTTTTTTTTCGTGAAAACTTTTATTTTGTTACTTAACATACTTCCCGCACTGCCTTCATACTATAGCGAAATATTTGCAATGAAGTGTGCAGTTTTTTAAAGCCGGTTTTACCTGTAAGGGAATTACTCTGCCATGGGAGGAAACAAAAACATTTTTGTCCATCAATTTCAAAAGTTGTCTGTAGCTTCTGACCTTCCTGAATTAAGGGCCTCCGGAGCATACCGAGTCATTTGTCGATGAACAAAGAACACACTCCGTAAGTGATCGTTGAAGACAATGCCTCATTCTGAACGACCTTCGATATTTCACCTTTTCAACTGATGAAAATATTAAAAACGTGTTAGAGAGATGGCAAGAGAGCTCGACATCTTTCGCGAGTCCTTTCAAATGATTTAAGCAGATATTTTGGATATCAAACGTGTTCTGGTTCGACTTACCCCGATAAAGCTGCATTTTTTTTTTAAAGACTGCCGTAAACAGGTCCCTTTAGACAGGATTGATCTTGCAAATTCCGATCTCATATTCAGGGAGAGCATTGCGACATGCAAACAAGTCAACTGTCATCGGAATGGGTGAGAAAAACAAGCCGAAACCAACAAATTAATGCTCACAGTTTGCCCGATATTCGTGATTTGGTGTCACATGAGTTTGTTCCGACGAGACAGACGGTCAATAAGGCGTTTTAGTTAGTCATATTGAGACGTTTGCGTGAGAGTATCCGTCGACAAAGGCCGGAATTGTGGAAGAAAATTCGTGGATTTTGCACGATGACAATACTTCATCGCATCGAGCCACGATTGTGATCGAACTTTAAATCAAAAAGCCATGAATACCTTCAATCAATCACCGTATTCAACAGATTTGTCTCTTTCTTGT
This sequence comes from Bactrocera zonata, assembly GCA_037783105.1. Lineage (NCBI taxonomy): Eukaryota > Metazoa > Arthropoda > Insecta > Diptera > Tephritidae > Bactrocera > Bactrocera zonata. The sequence continues at coordinate 18,740 of JBAWJQ010004690.1, forward strand.
TCCTTGAACTGAAGTTGCCGCTCCGTGGAACCTGTTTTCAGTCGATCGAAGAGATAAAACAAAACTCGCCGAAGGAGCTCAAGGCCATCCAAAAAAGTGCTTAAAAAAGGTTTCGAAGACTGGAAAAATCGTTGATCTATAGGTATTACACCTGGTGGGAATTATTTGTCACAATGTAGTTCAGCGAATTAAAAGCGGTTTCGCTGTTCAGGTCATGTTGTCTAAATGGAAGATAACACTCCAGCTTTTAAGGTTCAGTACCCGCCGGTGGAAGCAGAGAGATAGGAAGACCTCCACTCCGTTTTTAAAGACCAGGTGGAGAGGGACCTGGCTGCATTTGGTATCTCGTACTGGTGACGAATAACAAAAGAAAGAAACTACTGGCGCTCTGTTGTTAACTCGGCTATTAATGCGTTATCGGTGTCTACGCCAGTAAAGAAGAAGGGAACCAAATAAACTGTTTCATCTTGTATGATAATGTATTTTAATATTTGTCATTGTACATGGACTTTCTGCTGAAGTCACTTCAGTAGCGACTTCCACAAAAATCGTGGTAGAGTGCTTTTAGTAAAGGCCACGCTGACGTAATATACCGCCGTATATAGAAAATTATTTTAAAGTATTTCTCTATCCCACCTTCCTTGGTTATAAATTTGTGCTGCTCTTCTTGTTTGTTCTTCAGTCATAGAAACATAAAGACCTCTTATGCAATCCAACTGGCATGCAGTGTAACATAAACTTTAATAGCACCTTATTTCCAAATGTAGCGGCACATCTACAAAAGGCGTTGAAAGGCAAACGGTTTTCCTCTATTAATTGTATGCATCCGCCTTTTAATGCCTCAAGTGAACGGCCATTGCTGAAACGCGATGAATCAATAACATAAAAGGCAGAAAAAGCCGCATTAACCATTGTTACAGTCAATGACACCGGCAAGAGAATGCTTCAGATGTGTCAACGCTGAAGACTTTATGTACTTACACACCTACTATTTTATGCAAGTTCTGACGCGCGCACACACACACACACGTACGACAGCATCGATGATTTCTGCAATAAATAAGCCGTAAAGTGTTGCTACAATTCTATGGCGCTATTGTGACACTGAAGTCATGCAAATGTTGCGATAATTGGCATACGCTCGTATTTTCATAATATTCTATATTTGCTAATTACGCATGCGCGCACTCATAAAACACCCATACACACACATGCTCAACTGCGAAATAAAGAAACCCCGAGAATTTGTAATTCAAAATTCATAAAATATTCTGCATATATTTTCGAAGCGAATATGCAGCTATTTGTGTGTGTGTGTGTGTCAGTGTTTCGGCCAAGTGATTAAGCGCGTCGCATCATGCCGAGCCGATGACAGAGTGGTGAACAGTCGATTGCAACAGAATTATTGCACTCAGACAGCGGTCACAGCGCGCGACAAGTGGGCAGGCGAGTGCAACTATCACACACACGCACATATACGTGCTCATCTCTTTGATGGTTAGCACGTGTGGCATGCGGCAAGCGGCGTGCGGCCGGTGGGCGAAGCAACAATCAAGCTGTTGCTGCAATCCATCGCTGGTGATGATCTATCAAAACGGCATAACTGCATTCATATACATAAATACATATGCATATATGTGCAGTTCAACTGAAATCCACACTCAGAATTCGACAAGCAGACGGTCGAAAATTCTCAGTTGACTTCGGATTGATTTTCATTGCCTGCTTTTATGTTAAAGTCAGCATCATTTCGATGCACATATTTTTGACTTTGTACTTTTGCTAAGATTTTTATTTATATTTGACGCAACTTTGCATTGGTTGTTGTTGTCATGTTGCTGTAGCTGTTGCTGTGTTTTTTGCTGCTTTTACAGGCGACACTAAAGTTTTAATTGCTCTAAAGTTGAACGCGTCATTGATTTTTCACAATCGAAGCGTTTCTGAATTGCTTTGTTGAGTGCAAAAACAAATAAACACCGA
>JBAWJQ010004691.1:0-103038 GCA_037783105.1 Bactrocera zonata
AAAACCGATTACTGTTAAACATTACTTCGCCCTAAACCGACCGTTCAGAACGTTATATATGCACATACTATATATGTTTTGATAAATTGAGCGAATATAGCGACATGAATGTCGTTGATTTTGTCTGCTACCACTACTGACACTAAAAATATTTGAGTATCGCAACGGTTGGAATAATTTGTACGTGCAAGCAAGTGAGCGTTGGAGCGTACGATGGGTAAACGAACGGGTGATGCGAAGAGCAAAAACATAAAGCTAACCGATGTATAAATGTATGAAGTCTGAGCGGGTATAGAACGGAGCTGGGGCGCTGCTAATTGAGTATCGGCTCACAATTTTCAGCGACTGGGGTTTTGCGGATTGAAACAGCGAGTGTTGCCAGCTGAAACAAATTGAAGGAGATTTCATGAAATGTAATTTGCCATACAATTAAAAAATAGCGTTAAATTGCGGTACATCACACATTTTTATCCATATTTTTATCAAAATATTTACCCCACATTTTAAAATTTTTTATAAAAAAATATCCATTTGCAAACTTTACTACCATTTAAATGCGTCTGTCAAAAGTCAATCGTATCGAAATGTCTCAACATTTGAAAATTTGTTTCCAAACAGCATGTTGACGTTGGATCTTTGGTTCTGAACTCAATGGAATTGGAATTTAGTTATATACATAAATGCTTACGTTTTGTATGCTAAGTGTATTTTCATAGAGTATATAAGTATGCATCCATAGAATTAAGTCATAATGTACGCAAAAGAAACCAAAGTTGATTGGTCAAAATATTAAAAATAAAAATATTGAGAAAAATTATTTCGTCAATTGAGTTACTTCCTTCAATTTAACAACTAGAGAAACACACAATATTTTCTTAAAGATAAGTATATGTTTAAAATCAGAAGCTTGACGCATTTTTTCTACAAAATCTGTCAAAGCATCTGATAAAATACCCCTTTAGTTATTTTGACTTAACAGTTGCACGTTACTAATTTCCTAATCACTCGCCACAACAAGCAAAACATCCATCATGTGAGATAACTACAAATTTTATCGACAGACCTTTCGCCAAACGCCAAACGCCAAGCTGCAACCACTTGTTGGAGAATTCAATAAAAAAAAAAAAACCAAAAAACATCCAAATATAAAACACCACCAAATGAAACATACTTTAGAAAGATTATGTACATGACACTCCCTCTTGCGAATTTTATTGCCCACTTCCATATCTCAAGCAATCCAAAGCAGACAACCGGCCACTGCCACGGCCACTTATCACACGACCATACCAGTGCGCCAAAATACTCGACGTCGCCGTTCCCACAAGCCAACCATAAAAAACTATAAATGACAAGTCGATTAGAAAATTTTCAAACAGTCAGGGAAAAAGTAAGCCAGCAGCAGAACACAGAGCGCTAATAAAAATTGAACGAACAATGCGGTAGATTAAAAAAAAAATACGAGGGTATGAGTGTAGGAAAAATTAAGAACTCCAGTCCGCCTCTGGCAACGAATGTGACCAGCAAACGAACGAACAAAATAAAGGAAACGTACAACAACGTAAGAGCATTCAAACGGCTGACAACTCAAATGAATTACGAGAAATAGCGCTGGCAAACGAATATTTTTCAACGAATGTTGCCGTAAAGAAGAATAAGCGAAGCGAACGTAAAATCTAACAAATGTACGAAATGTATTATCTGCCCACCTTCTGTGCCCTCGACAATCCCCTACTGCATGTTGTTGTTTGCACAAGCAACGTAACAACGTACTGCGGCGAGTGCGAGCGGTATCTGAGAAATGAAATTAAATGAAATAAACCAAATGATGTTTTACGACGGCAAGGCAAGAGTCAAATTGCAAAGGAGACTGCAACGAGGCGGACGAAAACATTAATGTCACATACACATACACACATACATAAAACAGTACAACCGAACAAACTCAAGATTCGATTGTTGGCTGTTGTGCCGGTGGTGGAAGGAATGGTGATGATGACGGTTGCCTGACGGTTCGAGGCGGGCGAGCATTATAAATGTACGTACTTTTTACTTATGGTGTAGAGGGAACGAACGACGACGGAAACAACAATGCTGAATCGAATGGCCGTCGTCGTAGTCGGCGCAGTCGTTGTTGACGATGACAAAGGCGTGTAGATAAGAAACAGAAGCGCACACATAGTACTGAGCCCACGGCATAGAGTGAGCATGTGGAGCTCAAAAGACGAAACCCAAACTCGTAATATACCTTTATGCTGACTAAACGTTGAGCGCTGGCTCATGGCCCATGGCTTATGGCTGTTGGTTGTGTCGTGGCACGGCAGGGCACGACATGAAGCGTTGCAAAAGTGGAAGCATAATAAAAATGCGGAGGTAAAGCGGTGGTAGGTATGGTAAGCATATACTATATATACATACCTACATAAAACTCTATATAAATCTTGGTTGGGCTAAGTGGTGTGCGGCTTCAAAGCAACTTGACAGCGACGAACGGCGGACGGTCCGACAATGGCATGGGGTAGTGGCTTTAGAATGTTTTGCATTACTTACTATATGAAGAAATGCAAAAGATAGGGCGACATCGATGTCGAGACTTCGAAAGCACAAACACCGTGGATTTGTGGGTTGAGTGCTCGGAAAGAAACATTAAATGAACAAACAGAATCGAAGTGACAGGCAGGCAAAACAAAGAAATGAATGGGAAGCAACCGGCGTGGCGCATAGATAATACGATCGACGAGAAACCGGCGAGTAACGCTGACTTGGCACATAGAAATTCAACAGAGATACAAGGAACTAACTAACCAAACAAGAATGGCCTGACACCAGTTCGAGTATAGAACACCAAAGAATATACGATACACCAGGGAATGTTTAGCTGTCTAGTTGGTTGCTTGGTTGAACTCAGCGCTGCTGTTGTTTGCTGACTGCTGCGACAACACCGATTCCGAACGATGCGGCCGTTCACAGCCAGCAGCCACTTTAGCGGAGGGAAAAGCTGAAAACAAAAACACACAGTATGGTGTGCAATGAAACAGAGCCATCGACAACAGCGACGATGACGATAACGATAGCAACGACACATAACATAGCAGGCAATACAAAAAAAAAAGACAGTAAAGCGGATTCGAATATGTATTGAAAAACAACAAAACCGAAAGTACTCAGAATGCTTCTAGGCACATACATACATAACAGCGCACAATAATACAACAACGTTCGTAGCAAAACCATTGAAGTGAGCTAAGCACACAAACGAGGTATGACTGCTAGTAATAATAACGCGTTCTCACAAGAAAAATATAATTTTTACTGATAGCAAAATCAGCAACAGAAGAAACCGAACACCAAAGCAAAAACAATAACAAAACAAAAGCAATAAGACTAAATACAATATTTTTAAGCTCCAAAGAGTTCTTGAGCGTAAGTCTTATGTACATACATATGTACATACATACGTACGTACAAAATGTTAGGGAATTAATATGCTAGAAAATGGGGCGAACGGTAAGATGTAGGACTCACAATCACAACGTATGGGTTTTGCGCGCTTTGCAAAATTATAACGAAGTAACGCTTATTAAAGGCGGTGGGAGGCGAGGGTGTAGGAATTGCAAGGAATGCCACAAAAGTTGCTTTTCTACGGCTGAAGGATAAAAATTTACTTTTAACTATGAAAAAGGAAGCGAGGAAGTGCGACGATGCTTTTGCTTTTACGGTATTTAGTAGGAGCAAAGGAGGGAGGGATAGCACCATAGCAGAGATTATCAGCAGAGAAGGCAACATTGAATTGTCTTTCATAAGTTAAAAAAGAAAAGGAGTCAGCAGTGATGGTTCTACAAAGCGTCCAAACGATTTATTTGTTATTGTATTTTATGAAGGTTTACTACATTGGAGGTCGATGTGCGTTTACTTGAATGAGGTCGGTTCGGTGGCTAGTTAGTGTGGTTGTTGGAAACTCTTTTGTACGGTGCTTGATGCCGACAGCAAACGAAGCTGAGGATCGTTATGGGGTCAGGCTAGTCAGGCGCGTACCCAACCAGATTATTGGTCTGCATGAATTACATATGAAAAACATGTTGTAAGATGTAACAGTACTATACTTTTGTAGTAATTTGAGCAATTCTTTGCCTATGCAAGCACAATAACTGTTTATTAGCATTATGATAATCATATTTCAAGCTATCGATGATAGTGGGTATTTAACTTATAAGGCATTCCTAGTGTGAATAGTTTGTAACTTTAAAATAATTTAATAAATTTCAAATCGTTATCTCAAATAGTTATAGAGTTAGAAGCATTTAAAGAGCCGCTTAGTTCATTTTTGGACGCCTTTTTCTTCAAAAAAAAAAAAAAAAAGGTTTCTCGAATTTCCACCAGTGACAACTCGAGAACAAATGATCCGATTAGCATGAAATATTTTTCTGCCTATTCTATATATAGTTCTACACACATAGCTTGCCTTTTATACATCGGGGTTCGAAAACAAAAATAAATTTTAATAATCGAAAATCGTTGTTCCAATTGTTTTTCAAACTATTCCCAATTAAGATCGATACACTTTTGTATGAGTTTGAACCAACTGTTGAAGTATCTTTGCCACTCTGATTGAAGTATCTCCAAAATAAGCCTTTTGAAGTCATAAACCGTCTCTTCAGGTGTCGAAAAACGTTAACCTATCAGTTTATTTTTTACGAACGGGAATAAAAACAAGTCATTCGTTGCCAATTCAGAACTATACGGAGGATGACTTAGCAATTCAATGCTTTTAGTGCTGTTTCAGTAGATGTGTGAGAGCACGCTTTGGCGACTCTCTGAATTTACTGTTCTGCGTTTTCCAACTGTAAAAAATCTCGCGAAAATGAAGAATATTTTAAATCACTGTAAACAACACAAATAGTGCTCGTATCTCAAAACGTTATGAGTATGCATACCATCAAATATGTCAACCTTTACGATAAAATTCTGAGTTTCCAGGTTACAGCATAAGTGTTGCCAAATCCCAAACAACGGCTTTGAACGCGATTAGATTTCATATTCCCATTTGAATAACGATAATTTAACACAATAAATATATTTACAAATCTACTTCACCATTCTTTTATCAATCCCCTAAACAGTCGGTTCTACTTTACATCAATTGACTCGGATTTTATTGGGACAGGAACTGTTATTTTTAAGATGTAACCCCGCTTGAATCGGTAAGGAAAAATCATTATTTTATGCAACAAAGTAGTAATTTGATCGAAACATCAACAGTCAGTACACTCATCTTTATCAAATTAATCAATTATTAATTGCTCCATTAACAATTCAACACTAAGCGTTAACATCAAAAAGAAACAAAATACATAATAAAATACAAACACACTTAACAATAAGAATTGTGGAGCCTACTCGCTAACAGCATGGATAACCAGGCAGAAGACACTTAAGAAGACAACGAAAAAAGTGCCAAAAGAATCAGCTGTCACAATTAGTGCCCCACACCACTTCGGCTCAACATATCACGAGCACTGTACGCACCACAACCATACACAAACACAAATGTGAAAGACACGGTTTTGCGCGCCAAACGCAAAAACACTAAATCACCTGCACATGCACGACCACATAGCATGAGTAAAGCTCAAAAGCCAGTCCACTCACCTACAAACACTGCTTCTGCGAACAGTTATCATATCTCTCTCTGTACTTGTAAAAGCACTTGAGAAACAAGCGCTACAAATAATAAATAAACATACGAAAATTTAGTCAGGTTGAAGCCAGTTAGCCCAACAAGAAAATAGTTTAATTAAAGCAAACGCGTGCGAGCGTCTCTGATTTGGATTTTTTAGACAACACAGTTTGCAAGTGATTTCAAGGGGATTTTCGGACAGCAGAAAGTGGTGCAGAACGTGTAATAAGCATACACTTAACATTACCATACTGCTGACTGCACACGTATTAGTGAAGTGATTGCGGCTGCGACATGTGAAAGAAGTAAGAGTTATTGGGATTATAACCGTCAAAGGCAACAAATGCCATCAATAATGTGACCAGCCAGCCAGCCAAGCAAAGCGTTTGAGTGGCAAGTATAAACGAATGAGTGTTGGCGTAGAAAAGTCTAGCGAAAGATTGAAAAATATTACTTCGTTTTATTGTCAACTTGTAACACAGTCACAGATAAGTGATTGCAGATATCTTCATCCAAGTATTTGCATACCGACTGCTCAATAAAGGACACAATGGCAGAAAATGTAGGAACAACAGGAGAGAATATTAAAACTCAATAGATTATGTAATATAAATGAGGGATAACAGCAAATGTGCATACATACGTAAAGCATAAATACCACTGAGAAAGCAAACGCAATGTCAATATTGAAAGGGAACATGCATAAATGTGGACAAAATTGTGCATTGAGCAAATCCCACTGGAATTGCGAATACTTGGAAACTACAATATTCAAATGTAGTTTTGGAAACCACATATGCTGTTTTGCCAAAAAATAATCAAAATCAATATGTAAATAAATACCAATAATGTCTTGACGACATCGTCTTGTGCTTGATAGTTATTTGGATATATTTGAACAGGAAAATTACTCACAAATTTGATAGCTTTGTAGTGCAGGTGCCCTCCGAGTTGGCGTATATTGGGTAACGCTAAATGACGCCAGGACTGGACATGGATTATGATTAGAAACTTTTGAAATCATGGCAGACCTAAGAGTACGTAGGAATGGGAGCGATAGAACCATTACTCGCTAAGACTAATAAATGGGCGGTGCAACATCTATCTCGGGCACATCAAAACAAGAAAGAAACAACGGAACAAGTTGGTAGAAATCTATCGAATGTCGCAACGGTACGCGGCGGGATCGCCCAACTCAGAGGCGGAACCTCATCCAGAACCATGGAAAGCACTACCAAAGCGAAGAGCGCAAATAAGAATCGCAACAGTTCGGTTAGGAAAAGGAAGTCGGACCGACGTTTGGGAAGCAAAATTCGGAAGCGTTACTGTGACAGACAGGTTGAGCAGGTCATATGTATATTATATCTGTTCAGCATGACAGTACGCTTGAGTAGGCCAAAAGCGTGCTAAGCAAACATAGTGCTGGACGGGCAACTAAACAGGACGCGCTTTAAAAGTCAGTCTAGCGGCAAAGGTCACATGAGAGAGACACTCTCGGTAAAAAGCCATGTATGGGAATCATAAACCCCGACTACAAGGAATTTTAACTCACAAATCATAAAACGTTTGCAGATTAAACTCGAGTTCCACTACGCTTTGCTGCATTATACTAAATGGCATAAAGGAAACACACCGACTTTTTATTTTCATAAATATTATGAAAATATAATGCTGACTTAGAAAGGATTAAAGTACAAACGTAAATAAATGCGAAAGCATTGTTTTAAGTGTGTAAAAGAATTGCAACATTATGTTCCCCAGGCATTATACTCACCAACCACCTGCACTTCCGTCGCGCAAACATGCAACACAGGCTTTCTTTTGAATTACACACACACACACAAACAGCAGTCCACAATGCAGGCGAGTTTGCATTTTATTGCAAGCGGCAGCTCATCTGCATGAGCTCCTTTATGCTCGGCCGCCGCCCACCAGCTCACTCGGAGTTGTGTTGAGCGTTTTTATAGGCTCAGCTGCTCGCGGAATTCTGACATTCGACCGTGTGTAGTCTGTGGGTAACACTGCGTGCAACGCTGTTGTTGCTTTGTTCTGTGCGCTGTTTTATTAAAGCTCAGTGTTGCGTTTTATGACATCCTGCGTACCAACGCTGCTTTTTATGGCTAGATATGTGATTGCGGAGCAATGTTTCTCGGCCATTTAGTTGGATTTTAAGAAAAAAAAATATACAGACATAGTCGTGTTATCTACATAAAAAGTGCTTAACGGAACGCGACTTTGCGCATGTAAAGGGAAAATTTTCCTGAGCGCGACTGTTGTAACAAATAAGACATCCCTTGAATTTAACACAATATTACGCTTATATAACATTACGTGTAAATTATCAATACTAAAGTCAACAACAATACTGTAGTCTGCAAGCATGCCTACTCGCCAATTTAGTCTCTCGATCGAGTCAGCTGCGCGCCAATGCAGCATACCACAACAAATTACTGATTTACAAATAGGCAGAGCAGCAAAATTTTAGACCACCAGCTGTTACTGCTGCCTTTGCTACATACATACATATGTACGTGAATATGCTCAGCAGCTCTATTGAAATTATAGTCGGCATAATGGCTTTGCTGACTGAATGCTGTGTCAAGCTGTGGCTAACTGCCATGCATTCCAAGCGAATGCTTCGGTCAGTTGTAGTCTCAACATGCGCCGGCATTTAGTTTCACTCAATTCAAATCAAGCTAAAATCTTCGCATACTACTACCTCACTGTGAAGCTACAGCTGACGTGCCCCCTCCTCATTGCTGGCAAACAAGCGTGCTCGAAACTTTAATGGACCGAGATTTCTTGTTTATTTTACTGTTTTTGTGTTCGCCCTATTAAAAGGGTCATTTGAATTTAATGGTGGCAGTAAGGCAGGGGGCAAGCAAGCGAATGAAGTGAGCAGGTTTAAGGTCCTCTCTTTCATTTGTTGTTTTTGTTGCGTCAAAGATTTGGCATTTTATGACCGGCTTTTGTACAGGTTTACGCACATACATACATATGTATGTACGAGTAGACGCGAACACATGAAAACTACTGGTACAATAGTCTACACTTTGGTGTAGGTTAATCGCTCGCTGTACAAAATAATTTTTTAGACAATCGTGAAACATGATAAGTGGTGAGGGAAATCATTAATGCGGTTTTTACAAAATAATGCAAAATAATGATAAGAATGAGAAACAAAACAGTTATTGAACGTAACAATTGTTTCTCTCTTCCAGATTTCGAAATTAGCTTGTGAGGATAAGCGACTTACGGAAGTCAAGATAATCAAATGAGGTAAGGCGTTAAAAAAAACGATAACTTCAACTGCAACGAAGCTATAATAAACTTCAAAGGTAAATTTCTTTTAGCATAAAAGCGTATGCCAAATGTTTAGCTTATTTTTGATCGATCAGCTTTAGTGGTTCGAACTGAAAAACATGTTCGGAGGTGGTAGTGCTGCCTCGGGCAATAATATATCGAAATTACTTTATCAAATGAAATGTCTACCATACAAAGACCTGTATTTGATCGGTCAGTTTGTATGCCAGCTATATGTTATAGTAGTCTGAATCGACAAATTGCGCGCCAAAACTTCATATAACCTGTCCAGGGCTTAACAAGAGCAGTGCAAACACACACACAAAATCAAAAACTTGCTTCCGCGCTTATTTCCATTTCCAGCTAATGTCCAAGGCATTTGCAATCAACAACAACAATAGCGCAACAAATTATGTTTACCTTATCAATGGCATACCCGACTAACAAACCTTTCAGCTGTTGTCCTACTCTGTGTGGCTATTATTAGCAGCAACGGCAATTTCGCGCCAACAAATACAAGTCGACAACAAAAGCAAGTGGAATGCACACACTCTGTCAATCAAGTGCCGCTATGCTTATGTGGTTACCGGTATGCGTTTGCCTCTGGTGTGCCACGGAAGTGACAGCAGCCGGTCGAGCAGACAGAGCTTTTAAACGGCAATACACATAGCAGTAAATGGCAAACGGTCGACGGTTCTTCCAACAATCGAAGAGGAAAAGGTACGCGTTCTTTAGCCAACAGCGAAAACATCACTAACAGAACATGAGTGTGTGTGTGTGTATGCGGATTGTGAGCGGAGTTGAAAGTAAAAAAAAAAAACAAAAAAAAAACGTATTTTCACCTTTCTCAACAAATTACCAGCTTCAAAGTCTCAATTGCTTCGGTGGCGGGGGCATGTGCACGCGTGGAAAGAAAATGCGGATATTAGCAATAAAGTTGCAGCTGTGTGTCATTCGAGGCGACTTAATTGAGAGGATGTAGAATTAAAAGCAACGTTGCAGTAGCTCTCACCGGAAACCAGAAAATATTCTTTACACAGTAAATTGTCTAAAGACAATAACGCAAAAATAAAATAGCACACAACTTTCTGATTAGATCTAATGACACCAAAAAGGAAACGAGTACGAATAGAACATAATAAAGTTTATAAGCTGAGTGTTTTGTAAAAGCACTTCTTAGGTATTGGATAATGACAAGTCTCTTTAAGGATTTTTCTATTTTTGTTAAAATGACTCAATAATAAAAGTTGTTCCAGTGGAAGATTTACGTCATATAAACTCGTTTTTTTGGTTCCGTTAACTATTTCGTTTTTTGTTGGAAAATGTGCATTAATAGTAATTTATAGTTATTTCGAGCTTTCACCGTAACAGTTGAGTAGTGTGAAGCTTACACAATTGTTTAAAAATTTGAAAAGCTCGGCTTACTGTTAAAATTCAGCTTCCGTCATCATTTAAAAGCTGCAACATGTTTAATATTTAGTGCTTTTTTGATTAGCTTTCAGTGATTAAATATTATTTTTATAAACAACTCATTCTAAAAGTCTTCTCATAATTAGGTTATGCACACCTTGACTTCGCATTACCGCTTTTATACCGATTTTCTTCAACGATTTGCTTACTTTCATCAACAGTTATAGCAAACGGGTGGAAGTTTTAAGTTTTTATACTTGATACTAACACTCAATATATTCATTAGTGGGTTTCCATGAATTATTGAAAATTAAAAACTGAGCGAAAGCAATGCCCAGTCGCAAAAGTAAAGCATAACAAAGAACATGTGACGCGTGAAGAATGTAAGAAAAAGGAAAAAAAAAGGATTCATAAGGGTTTCGTGGTGCCACAACATTGGCGGCAAATAATGGCAAACTTTTGTGCGTAACACCTACATAACAACCCCGCAAGTTAGCCTTCATTTTTTTCAGCAAGCTCTCAGCAATGCACTTCAAGTTAGTAAAATTCGAGCGTTGCTACTGCAAACCAACAACAAATAACTATGTATAAAGTAGCAACTTTGTTGCCGCCACAGAACTTTGCAGCAACACTTCTGAGCTTTTATTTCCATTTCACGCCACTTATGACACAAGCACATACATACATAGATATTTGTGAGGGTGCATTGTACACTTAAAACGTGCCACATGCCAGTAAACACTCCAACTTTCCGCCATTCTCCAGTAGCATTTCAGGGTAGGAGGTGGCTTATACAAACGCTCAAAAAGCAGTTTTGCTCAAGTCGAAAAAAAACCTGAAACAACAGCGGCTACAGCAACTCTGCTTTTACGGTTTCAGTTTTTACACGGGTGCAAGAAAACTTTGTCATGTGGCAGGCTTGGTACAAATTGGCTGAAACTCTTGGCGCTTTCCTAATGCATTTTTCAGAATTTTTTTAAATGTATTATATGAAAACCCGTTCGCAAAAAAAATTCTTAACAAAGTAGCTGAGAATAGAGATTTGAATAAGTTCAGGACGGGTGTTTTTTTTTACTATATTGCAGCAAAAAATGTAAATGTTCCCAGTACAGAGCCCTGGAATTCAATCCACTTGGTAGAATATACGCGATTTAGGTTCGAGCCTTCAAGTGCAGTTATGCAGTTATGACGAAGTTTGCCAAAAAGTATCGCGTATTTTGTATTGAGTGTTTAATTTTTGCAAGAATATCTGGTTTGTCCCCAGATATACATATGTATTGTAGTTATGCCAGTGTTTTTTCCAATACTCAAAGCACTTAAAAGTAAAGCAATAAACAAGATCCTCTTTCGATGCAGTTTTTATCTAATCAATCATATGGTGGTGCTTCCATAAGCCAAAAAAGTCCGCGCACTTTTTTGGTCTTGGTTCATGCGGCAGCTTTCGTTGAGCTTTGGTTTGCACTTTATAACCATGAACCCATGATTCGTCACCAGTTATGACCCTCTGTAGCTGATCTGGGCGTCCAGGACTGAGCAATGTCAACGCGATGATGTTATTGATCGAAAGTAAGCAATTTTGGCACAAAAATCGAAACCAATGCTTTCTGTACAATCGTAGAAAATCAATATTCCTTGACTAGAGAAAATGTAAAATACATAGATACCGATCTTACTTTTCAGACATCTAACTACCCAAATTCTGTACGCATTTCATTTCATAATTCAAACGATTATGTACCACATGACGTTTCTAGTTTTTATAAATTAAAATCATATGTGTATTGCCCTCAAAATTTCTCCCTAACTTCAGCCAGCAGCGTAACACCCTTTTGAAACATAAGAAAATTAAAACGATAATTCTTGACATTGCGTAGTATTCCAAAGACGTCGATCCAAAGTAACCAACCATCCCTATCCCTCCCTTATTCGTGTTTTAAACATTACAAAAGTTCCTTTAACGCCTGAAATTGAATTGAATTTTAGGTGCGACAAGCGACTAAAGTTGAAACCACTATATACATATGTATGTATGTATATGCAACAGCAGAGCCGATGTACGAACGAAATAATCAAGCCAAAGCATTAAGTCGTAGAACTGTGGAGCCAGCCTTCAAAAGCCCCAGAGTCCGCAACAACAGCAAACAGCTATTGCACTCTGCATTCACTGAAAGCGAACAAGCGAACGTACGAATGAAAGAGTAAAAAACAGGCAAAACGGGAGCAGGGAGTGTCGGCACACGTAATGGCATGTGGCGCAAATAATGCTCGAAATCGCTACAACAACTAAGTTCGTTCGCTCAACACTCGACCGAAACCATTGCTTGGCTGGTTCGATTCTCTGTCGTGCCATTTTCACCGACACACTGACTGACTATCCGTCCGACCGTCCAACAAACCAACAGACTAACTCTGCTCCACCACTTCATCGTTATGCCGTGCTGTGCTCATTCACACATTGCGCTGCGACATTTGTTTGTCGGGCGACTGGGGGTTTTTCAACAGTTGAAATTGTTGTTGGCTGGTGTGCTTAGCTCGTCATTCGTTTGCTGATGCCGCTGCTACTGAGCACACATAAAGTTGTTGGTTGTTTGCCTGACGCCCTGAGTTGGCGAACTGGCTGGGCTGGCGGCTCTGACTAACTGCTGTTCTGCTGTTGCTCATTGCTGACGATGAATTCAATGACTGCTGACTGGTGAGACTGCCACTGCCGCAACTTGCCGTGGCTGTTGCTGTTGTTGCTGCTGGTGTACGGGAGGCAAGCGATTTTTGCGACCGAAACTCGAAATGTGTATGTGAATTGGTACGGCAACTAGCTAGCTAGCCAGCCAGCCAGCCAACCAACCAACCAACCAACAAGCAAGCAAGCAAGCTAGCAAAGCGAAATGAGTTGGTTGGAAATGTTAGCTCTGGCTGACTAGCTATATACTCGTAGCTAGCTGCTACGTTGCTTGGCTGTTTGGCTCACTGAATTCATCGTACACACCGGCCCGACTACAAAGCACTCCGTTGTGTCGGGCACTAGCACAGTCAGCAGCAGCAATCAACGGCAACAACAACAATTACAACGACAACTAAATGGCACGGCGGCAATAATCGCAACGGCGCTGAAACTGACGTGAGCACTAACTTTTCTGCCTTTAGTGCTAGCACTGCGGCTGATGACTACGACTACATATCGTTGGCGTGACGATAGAGACGAGCGTGGGGCGTCAGGCAGCGCCGCGGCAATGGGGATTGTAGTAACTAGACGGCGGGCACACATACAGCAGAGCACAGCGAACGAACACACGAACGAGCCAACGAGTTCGCATTAAATGAGTCGAAGCGAAAACACAAAAAACACTCACAAACACACATACTTTCGTTCGCCCTCGTATACAACACAAATGAATTCTTGTCGCCATTGCCGCTGCCGTCGTTTTGATGATCAAAGTACGGCATTTGTCTATGTGTGTATGCGTGTGTTATGGGGCGAAGGGGCGCAGTGGAGCAAGTAGTTATGGCGGCAAATGAAAAACGACAGCATCGTTGTTGGCACACTTGGTAAACATGCGCAACGATTCAAGAGGGGGGGCACAGTGTGGTTGGCAATTGGAGAGTACAGACAGGCGAGTGGGACGGAATATAAAGTGAACGCTGGCGCGCACATTTCGCATTCGCACTCGACTGAACTGAAACCGAGTTGAACGTTAAAGCAAAATGAAATGAACCGACCTCAACTTGAACAAGTCGGACAGAAAAAAATAACATGGAATGTAAAAGCTTCACCAACAACATAAATTAAAGGAAAAAAAAAAAAAACGATCAAATTAATAAAACACATGAAAAAATGTCCGTTACAACAGCAAAGTAGGAGAAAATCAGGCAGCAACTAAGTGCATACTATATTGCCTGAGAGGAGTGGAGGATCTTTGATCCAAACTGCTACAATGTGGCGTTTAAGTCCCAAATCAGAAACTTCATGATGAAAAAGTATTACGTACGATGAGGGGTAACATGCGATAGCGGGGTTGGATAGTTAGTTTGCCAAATTGAATTGGAATCAAATAATGCGGTACGTTGTGGGTGCTCCAATGTATGAGTCGCTAGTAATCACTTTTTTAGCTTCGAACACTTTTGCAGAAAAAATGAGAGTAGCCTGTGGGTTATTGCACGGAATTGGAGCTATCGAAATTTCATTTAAAAAATGTATTAAAGCAGAGTTTTTAAGTAAGTATTTGCAGACTGACTATTGGGCTAAATAATGACAAAACTGCTGTTACATTTATTTTAAAAACATAGAATCTGTGTTTATGAAACAAAACGTAAAAAAAACTGTCGAAGTTAGAAAGTATTTTTTTTTAATTAAACAAAAAAACAATTATATCAAATATCTGCAGGAAAAAATGTTGTATAATAAAGAACGAAAATAAGATCGTTCGATGTAAATATCGAATATGGTATTAAAACTTAAAACAAGGTATAACTCGAATGCGATTGGTAAACGCTCCTAGCTGATCTATGTGAAGACGCAGGAACGCAGGAACCGATTAAACTTTACTAAGTTTTTTATAAGTTACGATCCAGAAAAATATCTTATATACCAACACAAAATGAAATGAACAACTTTTAAAACCACAAAAATGCCTGACCAAAAGCGTAAAAATTATGAACTGCAAAATTGTATGCTCTTACCTAAAAGCAAGCAAACAAAAATACACCACTAACAACATCTGTTTGAAACGCGTGAAGTATTGAAAGGAATTCAATGAACAAAAAGCGAATTTTTAACGGCGATAAGAAGAGCAATGCAAAAAGAAATAAAAATAAGTCAGCTACTACTTTGAAAGCTCAATGGCTGGTTGACACGATACCGCTGACAACAAAAAAATATAATACCGCACATAGTAGTCTCTTTGCAACAATGTTGCAACAGTAACAGCAACTACAACTGCCAGCAATGCCAACTAAGTAACACTCTGAGTAGTTATGTGGTACTGCTGCGCTACTGTGGCACGGAACTACCAGAATCGCTGCTTCAGCTGATGTTATACGATGATGATGATGATGGTGATACTCTAGGAATTGCCAACGTGCTCGCACATTCACCCAAGTAAACATTGTGGTGTGCTGATGAAGCAACCCGTGGAACAACCAAGCAGCTAGTAACAATGTCATTTTCAATAGCGGCTAAAAAGCGAGGTATGCAAGTGACAAACCGAGTGCCAGCAACATAAAAAGCAAAAGTTATTTGCGCTCGCTGTCATCTGAATTTCCAAAGCCATTTGACGACTGTATCGACTAGTTTCAGTGCATGCAACGACGACATACCCCACAACGCAATATCAACAGCAACAATGCAATGCGTGTTTGCTTTATTTCAGTATTCAGCTGGAATTTGTGTGCCGCCGCTGTTCAGTGATTTGTGAGTTGCTGAAATTGAAGTGGCATAGTCGAATGTATTATGCTGGTAGTGGCCGTGCTTCGTAGCCATACTCAATTAGGTGGCGTGGGTGGCCCCTTAAAGTGCAATGGTGGGGGAATACGAGCGGCGGGGCGAGCAATTTAAATAATTATGCGCCAACCATTGACTTGGGTGTACACACAAGTATACAGCAACGAAAAGGTATAGGTTATAACATTATTCATATGTTTAGACATCCAGCCTCTTCTTAAGCATTTCATCAAATTATCTTCGACATCTCTCAAACATTGATATAGAATCTATTACATCCTGTTCAGGATATAATGAGGTTATCTAAAGGAAGTGTATGCCACATATATTGTATTTGCCAGAACTATGACAGAACTTGCATACGGCGATTTATCAACATAATACACATACATACATTCCGTATAAAATCTTGATTTAAAAATATCAAAGCAAATAAACATTTCTCGGAATTCCTATTTACACTTAAATTTATTCACCACTTTGCGCTGTCTCGTTGCGCCGCTGCGCATACGTACGATCGTTTTGCTAATTGATGGGCGGTTTTTATGCCTATGGCACGATAATACGTACGTATGTATGTATGCAAGCATTGAAAAGTTTGCGTACACATTTCATTAGTGTTTATTCTTATCGCTAGTTTAATATTTATACGTAGGTTGCCTTTTATATTTCTGGATTCGGCTAACTTAGTATTACAATCGGACAATTCACAACTTTTTCGTAACTTTTTCATTTATGATGTTATACATATGTACATACTTAGAACATTTTTACATACGAGCGCTATTTGTGTTATTTATAGTAACTTAAAATCTTCATCTTGACAAAACATGGAATAAAATCGCAAACATTTTCGCGTTTTTTACAACTTTCAACGTGAATTAACTCAGCAACAGAGCATCGACAAACTTATTTCAATTATTGGCGATGAAACTGTATCAAGGAGCAGTGTTCATTGATGGTATAGTGAATTTAATCGAGGCGTATTTCGTAAAGTCGCCCAAAATCAGTTTTTGTTTCGTAAACTATTGATGCTATGCGCAAACTGATATTGCAATCTTATCATGTGACCCATCGTGAGATTGAGAAAACCACGAATGCCTGTAGACTAGCATATATTCAATATTGCATGAACATTTGACTGCAAATTAATTTGTTAATTTTAGATTCCACATAATAAGTCAATCACACAAAAAGGCTCGTGTCGATTGGTCGAGAGAGAAAAAATTCGATAACGGTGCTTCGAAACACGGCAATGACAACGTGACAGATGATATTATCGTGTGTTTTGGATATATCTCAATCTGAGTGGCAAAAGTGCTTCGACAATTGGTTCAAACGCATGCAAAAGAATAATATTTTGAAAAACAATAATACGTTTTTCGACAATTAAAATTTGTTGTTTCTTCTCTAATCCCGATATATAAAAGGCAACCCTCGTATAATATAGACAATAGTTTACACTGCTCCACAAGTTTCAAACAACAATGACACCTTCTAGCAGAGATCAGCTGTTAGGCGGTATGTTTACAAAATCTCTTTAATTGCAAATATGTATTGCAGATTAAAATAAAGGATAGCAAAAATTAGCACAACAAAATGATAAGTCATTCTTCATCTAATAAAGTTGGGGGAGTTATCAGCCATATTCTCTCATACCGAAATGCTAAACAAAATTAAAAAAAACAAGAAAAAACGTTAACTTCGGTTGCACTGAAGCTAAATACCCTTCACAGGTGCATTTCTGTTAGTAACCATGTGTCCAGTTTGTATGGAAGCTATATGCTATAGTAACCCGTTCTGAACAAGTATTTTAGAGATTACATTGTTACCTTAAAAAATAATCTATACCAAATTTCGTGAATATATCTTGTCAAATGTGAAAGTTGTCCATACAAGAACTTGATTCCGATCGTTCAGTTTGTATGGCAGCTATATGTTATAGTTAACCGATCTGAACAATTTCTTCGGAGATTACATTGTTGTCTTAGAAAATAATATATACCAAATTTCGTGAATATATCTTGTCAAATGTGAAAGTTTTCCATAAAAGAACTTGATTCCGATCGTTCAGTTTGTATGGCAGCTATATGCTATAGTTACCCGATCTGAACAATTTCTTCGGAGATTACATTGTTGCCTTAGAAAACAATATATACCATACAAGAACTTGATTCCGATCGTTCAGTTTGTATGGTAGCTATATGCTATAGTTAACCGATCTGAACAATTTCTTCGGAGATTACATTGTTGCCTTAGAAAATAATCTACACCAAATTTGGTGAAGATACATTTTCAAATGCGAAAGTTTTCCATATGAGAACTTGATTCCGATCGTTCAGTTTATATGGCAGCTATATGTTATAGTGGTCCGATATCGGCCGTTCCGACAAATGAGCAGCTTCTTGAAGAGAAAATGACGTTTGCAAAATTTCAAAAGGATATCTTAAAAACTGAGGGACTAGTTCGTATATATACAGACAGACGGACAGACAGACGGACATGGCTAAATCAACTCAGCTCAACATACTGATCATTTATATATATACTTTATAGGGTCTCCGACGCTTCCTTCTGGGTGTTACAAACATCGTGACAAAATTAATATACCCTGTTCAGGGTATAAAAATAAACGACAAATCGGTGAATTTAAGTAACTCAGCCGAGGAGAGGGTACATTAGCGAAGACAATACAGTTAAATACAATAAAATATAAATTTATTTCAGATGTTTCGTTGCGTCGTAATTTTTCAACACGAAATTAAAACCTTAAAAGTAAGAGCGGCGAACCCCAAAAAGAATAAAAAAATAATAATAATAAACGTCGTATAAACTTCGCTTCACTGAGTGTGTATGAAATAAAGGAAATTGCTTTTATGACTTCTGTGACGTTGGTAGTGTTGTTGTCACTGCTGGTGTTATGTCGACTGTCATGCGGATTAAAAACGGAGGCAGCAATGCGCGACACAGCAGCAAGCAATGCTATAAATTGCGACACACGCACAGAATGCGACGAAAATGTGCGGCTTAAAAGCGCTGTGAAGGGCAGGTAATGTAAGGTAACTTAACGGCAACGTTGCAAATGTAGTTGATGAAATCGGATTGCACTTGGATTAACTGGGAGGCAGTCAGTCATCTAGTTCAGTAAAGTTAACGGAATGGAGTGACATAAGTAGCGAGTGAAAGTGTTATGTGTCTCCAGCGGCAGCGTATAAACACACATGCGATTGCAATGTTGACAGACGTCAAAATGGAAGGACGGAGTTTACGGTAAGGCACGAAAAGGTAGTTAATTTGTAGGTAAGATTAAAAAAAATAATAATTGTACATTTTGCGCAATAGTAAGAGTAACGGCAATCAGTAAGCAGGAATCTAGAAAATAAAAGATGTATGGTAGTAATTATGAAGGAAAGAAATATGCTTTGGTGTAAAGCACGGTATGCAGTATTTGCCAAGTCAAGGCAGTGGCAAGCTGTGTCAACAACATACGACTAAGTTAATTGCAATTGCTTCGGCTGCTGGCAAACTTCTATGCTCATTTGCCGTATTTACAACTTTTATCATACGAAAGGACCGATATAACATGGTTAGTAGTAGTTTTGAGTTCTCGTATTCGTAATTGATAGAGAATGTTTTGCGTTGTTGCACCTTCTCGTTAAAAATGCTGCAATGGTTGCTATTGCAACCACAATTTTCTCTCTGTCACTCTTTGTTGACAATCATCGGCAACAATTATCAAAATTAAAAACTTTGAAAGCTTGACGTTTGTCGTAATTGAAAGCAGTTGGAAAATTATGGTAGTCGCTAGAAAATACTCAACGAACGCTATACAAGTGAACGTCAGTTGCTGTAAGCGTAACTTCATGTGCTAAGGAGAAATAATGCTTCAAATGGTATTGGAAGAGTTAAACTTTTGTTGATTTGTTGATGATTTTGTATTTAATACCAATTCAGCTTCAGTATGGAGTTCTGATAACAAATTTCTTTCATACTGTAATATGAGTCGGCTATAATCGCGTAAGCGGTGTCTACGCCAATTAAGAAGAAGAAGAATATGACTCGACCTCTGTCAATTTGTAAATAAAAGAGCACTTACCATAGTAAAGTTTCATATTGCAATATTTTCGAGAGTGATACGAACAAAATAGTTGTACTAACCTGAAAGACAAAATAAATATTGTTGTTTAGAAATTTTATTTAAAAGTTAAATTTATAAAAGCAATTAACATTGCTCTTAGCGAAAATGACATGTTTTGCAATTTCAAAATCATAATCTGCATTCGGGTCAGCGTCACTATCAAGTTTGAAAGCACTGGAGTTTGACAACCCATCGAGATACGAGCGAGTAAAAATATAAACATCTTTCTTTCAGAAAACAGCATAAGAAGTAAATATTGTTAGTTACTTAGAAATAAAAGAAAGTGTTAAGGGGTCATACACAGTTAAGATTTTCAAAACACAGTTTTTTATTTTATTTGTTTTAATGTACATATATTTTTTAAGAATTTACACAAAAAATTTCATATCGTTTTGGTGAATATTTTTGAAGCTTCTCCAAAAATTTGAAAAGGTGTTTCAGAGTGCTTGGAAGTACAAGGCCAAACTTTAAATGCGTTTTCTCAAACAGATTAATCTCAAATTTTAACACGAGCTTCTTAAATATATTTTTTAGTAATTAAAGGAAAATTTTTTTCAACGACAAATATTTTTTTATAAACAATTTAAAGCGGAAATTTTAATCAAAAATCGATTTTTTTTTTAGAAACCCCCATTTTGTCAAAAAAAAAAAAAAAATATTTTGCTTATTTCTTCGATTTGCTTTATTAGATGTAACATTACTTAAATGAAAACTGTTTGGTTTTATATTTTCAGAGGATCCAGTTCAGAGATATAGTGGTCACCGCAAGACGACTTTTTGAGAGCAGCTGTAGTTCTTTCCAAATAAATATTTCTACGTAGGCTGCTATATATATTTCTAGCCTAGGCAACACTAAGTGTTGCCAGGTGCAATCTGACATTTCCATTGGAAAGTTTGACATTTTTTAGCATAACATCACTCAGAACGTTTTGTCATTTAATCGTGAATTGTTTTATTTACAGAGAATTAAAAAATTCATCTCGGCCAAAAAATGGAATTAACTCGTGAACATTTTCGTGCGATCATTTTTCACAACTTTTGACGTGGATTATCACGACAAGAGTGCATCGATGAACTAAAATCTTTGCATGGCTATGAAGCACCATCCTATAGCACTATGAAAAACTGGTACAACGAATTCAATCGTGGCCGACGCTCGCTCAAAGACGAATTCCGTGAAGGTCGTCCAAAAACAGCCGTTGTGCCAGCAAACATCGATGCCGTACGTGAACTGAAAATGCAAGACCGTCATGTAACATACCTTCAGATAGAAGCATGCCTATGCATTTCTCCCACCAGCATACATTCGATATTGCATGAACACCTGGCCGTAAAAAGGTTTGTTCTCGTTGGATCCCGCACAATTTGACAATCGCTCAAAAAAAGGCTCGTGTGGATTGGTGTAAAGAAATGCTGAAAAAATACGATCGTGGTGCTACAAAAGACGTTTATAAGATCGTCACAGGTGACGAATCATGGATCGAAAACAAAACAGCAATCGACCGTGTGGGTCTTCCAAGACGAGCCAAATCCAACGAAAATTGTTCGTGGAAGAAGCGCTTCGAAGCAAATGGTCGCCTGTTTGTTCGGCAAAACTGGTCATGTGGCGACTGTTCCGCTTGAGCAACGTAGGACGGTCAATTCTGAGTGGTACACCACTATTTGTTTGCCTGAAGTCTTCGGAGAAATTCGAAAAACGAACAAGAGAAGACGAATCATTGTGTACCATGACAATGCGAGCTCTCACACATCGGCTCAAACCAGCGCCTTTTTGACCGGCCAAAACGTCGAATTGATGGGTCATCCGCCCTACAGCCCTGACTTGGCACCCAATGACTTCTGTTTATTCCCACACATCAAGAAAATAATGCGTGGTCAACGATTTTCGTCGCCAGAAGATGCTGTTGAAGCATTCAAAAACCATGTTTTGGAGGTGTCTCAATCGGAGTGGAAAAAGTGCTTCAAAAATTGATTTGAGCGCATGCAAAAGTGTATAAATCTTGATGGAGAATATTTTGAAAAACAATAAAACCATTTTTGTTGATAAATATTCCTATTTTCATTATTAGGCCAGAAATATATAAATCAGCCCTCCTACTCATACAAAGTCTTAAAATACAGTTAAAAGATTTTTGAATCAATAAATTTAAAAAGTTTTCTCAGGAAAAAAATCGTGAAATTTCGCTTTTTTCGGCCTTCTAACCGTACATAACCCCTTAATTTTATTTAACGTTTTCTAGACGTCGGTGAAATTTTTAAGGAAGTACAACTTGCTGGTAAAGAGCAACGAAATTCAACACCAATCAATAATTTTTTATTGTAAGAATCTCCGATCGGCTGCGCCGAAGCTAAAATATTAACAACAAACCAAGCATATAATATACCCTCTTCAAGGTATAAACATGAGAAGAGTGTGTCCAGAACGCAAGTCATTTAGTCAACTCACATTTCTTTATAACTTTCTGCGAGGCGAAAACAAACGAATTAAAAACGCCTGATCGTTATATAAACTAGTTAGTGCCCGAAAATTGCACAGAAGGCACGTATTCAACTTCAACGAAAACGCGCCAAATATTCATGGCAAACCAACAAAAAAAAAAGCATAACTTAAATGAAGCTAAGTCGTAAACGAAAGCATACAATAGTGAACTAACATAAAATTGGGGGAGATGAAGGGCACCGTCATAGAAAAGCACACGCTTGCTTTAACAATCAAAAACGTAAGTACGTAGAGCCAACAACAAACTGTTGCTGAAGCCGTCAACGTCAAGTCGGTTGGGTGACAGCAGAAGAGCATAAAGCGCAGTTAAGCGGCGTCGTGCAATTACATGTTCAACCAACACACAGCTGATGGCGACAGGCCAGTCATACAAAATTCTCCAACCGAATACCCAGTGATGTAAGGCAGTTGGGTTGAGTAAGACGAACGCAGTGCAGTTGTTTTCCAATGTGTCGTTCAGTCTCGACCGCATGCTTGCCAATTGCCCGACTGCCGGCATGAATCAGCTGCCGCCGCCGCCTGCCAACAACACGCCCCACAGGCATGTCAGAAAGCAATAATACACGTAGAACCAACGTGCGCACAACTCTCACAGTTTATACAATCACCAGTAAAATTGCACACAGCAGCCGCTTTATGTGCGTGCACGCCATGCCATACTTAGTCGGCAGTTGTCGTCGTCGCCGTAACTGCCATGTGGTGCGCTGTGTAGCAGTGGAGGAGCCGTGCACGCTTTATGACATCAGTCGTTCGTATTTAATTAGGATTACGAATATGCCGTGGCACACACAGCCGGTGTCGTGAGCTGCAGCAGTGCGGATAAACACACGTGCGCATAAACAGTGCTGCGGTGCATCACCGGCAGACCAGACCAACACACAATTGCCACAGTGGTGGAGTGGTGTTGCGGCAGAGTCGTTCCTCAAATAAGAATAATAAAAAGAAATTGCAATAAAATAAACATTCAACGGAATTAAGTCAACAGAAACCTTTGCAGCCAAACGAAGGAAGACGTCAAATTAATAGTGGACTTTAATTTAGATTGCCGATAAGCGTTAAGAACTATAAAAAATAACTTAAAAAGCTTGCATGAATGACAGTTAGTGGATGGGATATGTGGTGAATGCAAAGAATTTACTAATAAAATTCATAAAATAGCCACCATTGGCAGTTACTAAATGCGGTTGTGCAGGAAGTTGGGCGTGCATTTCCAAAGCATTCTTTGGGCAGCAACGATTATTCACCGAACTGAATGCAGTAGCCTGAAAATTCACATTGCAGACCATAGAATTGTTTTTAATCATCGCAGGCTTTAAGCTTAAGCCAATTCAAATGCGTCCTTGAGTCCAACGTAATGCCCCCGAAGAAATATTAGTTCAGTTTAAATTAATACTTCTTTGAATGCATTACAAAAGTGATAAGCGCTAGGTCTGTGCCATATCTGCGTCTACACGCAAGCAAATTCCGTCCATTGTAAACTATGAGCAACACTGCCATTAAAGCGCCAAATAGCCAGTAACAATTCAACCCAGCTTAGTACCATCGTCACATGCCCCAACATCCTACCAAAATATATAAAACTGCATATATGAACATAAGCAAGTACATACACATGTATGATACATTCAGGGTTTTGGCGCGAAGCACAAATTTAGTTCGCATGTCGACGTGCTTCCGGTAACTTGCAATGCTGACAGCGGACATCACAGCACCATTTTTTTTTACTGAAGCGCTCTTAATACTCGCTACCAAGTGGCATAGCATTTTACGACATTACCGGTTGGTGACATACGACGTAACGTTGGCTGCAAGAGAGGCTGCGATGTCAAGAGTCTTTACACTATCACACAGGTTGCAAAACTGCTTCAAAACCAACGAATACGATGACGATGATGATAATACTTTGGCAAACGTGGTAAAAGAGAACGTTGTTTGCTGTATTTCTTTAGCCAAAAGGGGAACATTACTTCGATGCACCTACTTTGGCTAGATCCTTGCACAACAGCTGACTTTTTGGCAAATGGAGAGGAAATATTGGAATCAATTAATAAATGTATATCGATGTAAACATCAAAAGAAAAATACGGGCTTACAATTTACGAAAGATAATACTAAATTAAATTAGAATATCAGAAGAAAATATTATGATATTTTGTCCGGAAAGTAATAGGACTGATTTTCTTCGGCCTCGACTGTACTTCGGAGCGTGCGCACCGCCTAGATTCGGTAGGGGGCGTTCCTATCTAACAAACGAGCGGGTGGCCAGTTGTGTCCGAGCACCTGGAGAGTCAGGACAAACATTTTCGCCCGACGTATTTCTGTGAGTGGTGTAAGCCGTTCGTTAGAGCAGAGGTGAAACTCGGTAAATCTGCGACAGAGACGTTTGATATGATCAAGCAGGCTTACCCAGATGTTGCTTCATCAAGAAGTGGTGTGTTTTGGTGGCATCAGGCCTTTTTGGAGGGCCGAGAAGAGGTCGCTGATGAAGACCGTGCTGGTAGATCTGCGACTTCGACGAACACCGACAATGTAAGTATTCGTTTAATTGTCCAGATGTTAAATTGATCAAAATCTGTGGTTCATGACATTGTGACGAAGCACTTGAACATGCGCAAGGTGTGCGCGATGATGGTCCACGACCAAAAATTGCGGCGTGTGGAAGTGTACCAAGAAAATTGGAACATGTGTGAAAGTGACTCCTAATTTTTGAATAACGTAATCATAGCTGGCGAGTTACGGAACTTTGGGTATGATACCGAGACAAAGAGGCATTTTGAGACGAAGCACCTCGGCTTTCAAGGCTATTCCAGAGAATGCCTTCCGTGACGCCTTCAATGCGGAAGTAGCCTATTTTGAAAGTTTTTAAATAATTGTAAGGATTGGTTCAATACATTTTTTTAAATCGACTCAGTCCTATTACTCTACGAAAAAACATTTTGTAAAATTTGCACCACTACGCTGCATTTTTGAATAAATAATACATTTGAAATAAAGTGGCATGTCATTTTTTGTAGGAAACATAACCACTTCAATACATTTACCAAAATATTTAAAAGGGAATCACTAATAAATCCAAAATTAAACACATGAAATGATATTAAAAGCCTAAACGTATTGTCTGACGAACATTTCCGACAGAACTCAAGTTGGGTAACATTAACCAATTGTACGCAAAAGGAATACACATGCAACTTGATGGCAAAGATGTAAAGAAATTTCGAGCTTATGGGCAGCAAAACAGCATAAAGCAACACTGTAGTTCTGCGAAATCTGCTTTCACTGAATTTTAATATATTTACGCTGGCAATGACAACGACGACCTCGACACCAATGGAGGCATAATGAGAAATTGATAATTAAATTCCTGTATTGATGCAGCGACAACTGCCAATGTACAACAAGTCAGCGTTATACGTTGAAGCCCTTTTTATTTGAGAAAATATTTCAAACAAATTTTATGAGACAAGCAGCAACAGCAAGGTGGATTTGCAGAATAGTTGTAAATTTGGTTAAATGTTGAAAAATATTTACGTAATATGTTTGCGTTTTTTACGTTGACGTTTTCCCACTTTTTTCCTACTTACCAGGTGACGTTTACTTAGCGACTTTGTTTCAACAAAATTAAGCACAACCACCGGCGACAAGCTAAAAAGGCCAGCAAATGGAATCGATGACGATGGCAGCGACGACGGAAACGTGCTTGCAAGTAATCAGAAACCATTAACATGAAACATGCTTTGCTGGTGTTTTATGAACGAACAAAGTAAATGGCAGGAACATGCAAACGAGAAATTCACGCGAAGAGAGCACAGAAAAGCCGGTAAGAAGCAGAAGTCACATTTTGGTCAACTGCCATTGGCGATAAGGTAAACATAAAACAACTGCTGATGGGTCATAAAAGCTGAAGCATGGCCATAAAATAAATTCGAGCGAAGAAGCCAGTTACCAATTTGAGTGCATGCATAATTTGGCGGGAAAATGTTTTACGGCAAAGAAGAAGAGGGTAATTGGTAATAATTTTTAAGGCTTAATTAGTGCAGTACGCAAGAACGCAGGTTTGGCAGGATATTATTGTACATTAAAATAAGAACGAATTAAATACTTTCTATCAATTATAGTTGAGTTAGTGGTCTCACTACAAATTGTTAAGGTGAGTTGATTTTCAATGTCAGGGAAATCACTTGAAAAATATAAAGCACGACCACATGAAGGCTGCAAACTTATGATTTAACTGAGGTATTTATCTAAGCTGAGATTATCTAAAAAAAAAAAAATAATGTTATTTAAGTCTACAAAGCAACTGTGCAAATCGTGCACGGTTATATTTATATGATCGGTAGTAGAAGGACTTTAGGGTAATAAAATCAAATTAGCCATCAACAGTTAGGCAGTCCATGTGAGGAAGGTTAAATTACGAATGCGCAAGCGTAGTTTGTATGTGTTAACATAAAATAAAGCGTGTGTGAATCTACAAAATACAATTTTATGGGTAACAATAACTACATGCGGGTAGTAATTTCCGCAACAATAGCTCGTGGAGCAGCAGCGCATTAGCGTAACCACATTTCAAAGCAAAAGCAAATAAATAATGTATTCGAAGTCACACACAAACGAAATGACGATAAAGGCGAATATCGCGGCGACGAAGATAAGATCAAAACAAAAAACTGGTACGAATGAAACACCGCAATAGCAAATTACAAAAATAAAATTTATAAAAACAATAAAGTGAGCATGTAAATGCGCTGTTTGTAGGTATGTAGAGCGAACACGCTTGAACAACTCTGTCAGCGGCAGCGGAAAGACAATTCTAATGGATAAAGTTCAAAAATAAATTATAGTGAAACCTAACCACAGATACTAAATATGACGGCAACAAAGGCAGTAAGAATTGAACGGCGAGTGACTGA
Source organism: Bactrocera zonata (assembly GCA_037783105.1). Taxonomy (NCBI): domain Eukaryota; kingdom Metazoa; phylum Arthropoda; class Insecta; order Diptera; family Tephritidae; genus Bactrocera; species Bactrocera zonata. The sequence goes on from JBAWJQ010004691.1 coordinate 27,373, forward strand.
GAATGAAGTGAACTGAAATGAAGTGTCTTAAAGCAAATCATATACAAACGATTGTACATAAAGAAATTGTATAATACGTTAATTTTGACTGCACCGAAGCTTTAATACCCTTCACAAAGCAAAAGTTTAAATATAAGGGGGTATTCTGGTCTAGGATTTTGAAAAAAAATCGATTTTTTTTTTTTTTTTGCATATTTTGATAGTTTAGACTTTCAAAAATATGACCTTGGACGGATTTTTCAAAATTCGACTTATTTTCGGAGATACAGCCGATTTTGTGACGTGGCGTCCTTGTTCACTAGAATTGTCTCCTAAACTTCAAACACGTTTTTCTCGAAACTGACTTTTTCGGAACGATACCCACGATTTCTCATGTTCCACTGGACCGATTTACTTGAAATTTTTATAGAGTCTTTTTATAAGCTTTTCTATAGTTGGAACTAGCCCCATTAACAAATTTTTAATTTTATTATTTTTAAAAAATTTGAAATAGTCAGAAAAAGTGATCCAAAAAAACTTTTTTTTCAGACAGTCGCCATTTTAAGAAAAAAAAATTTTCCCACTTTTCCGTAGTTCCGGCCATTGCGACATTATTCTAGATTAATAATCTTTTTTTTTTGGCTTCAGATAACTAGGAGGGTTGAAATCATGGGTATGGTCACGTAGAAATTTTTAGAGACCCCCCACTTTGCAGCTCATAATTTTTGAAATTTTTTACTTTTTTTAGTTTTTAATTTTTTTCTGTACTCTTCTAAAATTAACAAATAACTAATAAAAAAAATGGATAGTAAAAATATTAATTGCCTTTTTTACGACACTTTAAAAGTTACCTGAAATTCATGCTTCTAGACCAGAATACCCCCATAAGAACGTGATTTTGATCGGTCAGTTTATATGGCAGCTTTATGTCTACTATAGCCAGATATCGACGTTTCCGACAATATGGAGAAAATGATCTGTACAAAATGTCAAATCGATATCGCAAAACCTGAGAGACCAGTTGACGTACATAGAAATATACAGACGGAGTTAGACGGGGTCACCCGTCAAACTTCCGTCTGGGTGTTATAAACTTCGTGAGAAACTTAGTATAACCTGTTCAGGGTATATTGCCACTGAGTGGTGCCCTACAATGTGGGGAGGGTAACATGCACACCTTCATTCGTAAGTGAATTCGTTTGAATGCGCGAGAGAGTGAATATTCATATACCCGCATTTAAATATTTAATGTGTATACATTTCAGATACGACAAAAACAATATATGTATAATGTACATATACTATAAATGCGGGCGAAAAAAACAAAAACATACCTACATGCTGTATGAAAACTAAAAAAATTTCCAATTAGTTTAAGCGTCAAAGTGAAACCGTCTACAATAAGCTATTAAATATAATTAAATGAGCGACAATTTTGCAGGAATCTACGGGAAGTCCCAAGCACATAATATAACATATAAAACATATGGGAGCCATTAGCTCTCTTACATTAAAATGATTAGCAAAGCTTCGTGTATAAAAAATATAAACAACTGTGACGTAATCACAAAGATGGTGTGTGGTATGTGTGATGTGCAGAGATAAGCAAAAGAAAAATATAATCACAGAATTTCTAAAGTATTAGTAACGAGGAAAGTCCCCACTAACGCACAAATATAAGTATAAAAGTAAAATATAAGATTAGAATGATACACGATTTTGTTCAATGCTGAATGCTTGAATGTTTAATAAAAAAGCAAAGAAGCAAATCTGTTTATAAAACAATAGAAAGTAAAAACAATAGTGATCTGATCTAAACAATTTCTTCGGAGATTGTGCCGTTACTTTGGATAAAACTCCAAGCTAAATTTCGTGACGATTGTAAATTGATCGATCAGTTAATGGCAGCTATGCGAGCGCTATAGTGCACCGATCTGCAACTTATACTCGGAAATGGTAGCGCTGTCTAGCGCAATAGTCGATAACGAATTTCGTGAAAGTATCTTGTCGTTTTCCATACAAGGACTTGATTTGCATCGATCAGTTTGTATGCTAAATACTTTGTGGTTCGATATCGGCGGTTCTGACAAATAAACAGCAACTTAATGAGAAAGAGACACACAATATTAAGTAAATCTAGACAAAAGGTGAAATACCTATTTTAAGTTCTACTTAAGCAAATGGTGAAATGGAGGGTTTCACTTTACTACGGAGGCTGCTATATATATTTCTAGTCTAGGCAACACAAAGTGTTGACCAGGTGTAATCTGACATTTCCATTGGAAAGTTTGACATTTTTTAGCATAACATCACTCAGAACGTTTTGTCATTTAATCGTGAATTGTTTTATTTACAGAGAAAGGGCTCACAAAATGCAATTAACTCGTGAACATTTTCGTCGTGACTCATTTTTCACAACTTTCGACGTGGATTATCACGACAAGAGTGCATCGATGAACTAAAATCTTTGTATGGCTATGAAGCACCATCCTATAGCACTGTGAAAAACTGGTACAACGAATTCAATCGTGGCCGACGCCAGAAAACATCGATGCTGTACGTGAACTGATAATGCAAGACCGTCATGTAACATACCTTCAGATAGAGGCATGCCTATGCATTTCTCCCACCAGCATACATTCGATATTGCATGAACACCTGGCCGTAAAAAAGGTTTGTTCTCGTTGGATCCCGCACAATTTGACAATCGCTCAAAAAAAGGCTCGTGTGGATTGGTGTAAAGAAATGCTGAAAAAATACGATCGCGGTGCTTCAAAAGACGTTTATAAGATCGTCACCAGGTGACGAATCATGGATCTATGCGTATGAGCCCGAAACAAAACAGCAATCGACCGTGTGGGTCTTCCAAGATGAGCCAAATCCAACGAAAGTTGTTCGTGGAAGAAGCACTCGAAGCAAATGGTCGCCTGTTTCTTCGGCAAAACTGGTCATGTGGCGACTGTTCCGCTTGAGCAACGTAGGACGTCCAATTCTGAGTGGTACACCACCATTTGTTTGCCTGAAGTCTTCGAAGAAATTCGAAAAAGCGAAAAAGAGAAGACGAATCATTGTGCACCATGACAATGCGAGCTCTCACACATCGGCTCAAACCAGCGCCTTTTTGACGGGCCAAAACGTGGAATTGATGGGTCATCCGCCGTACAGCCCTGACTTGGCACTCAATGACTTCTTTTATTCCCACACATCAAGAAAATAATGCGTGGTCAACGATTTTTATCGCCAGAAGCCGCTGTTGAAGCATTCAAAAACCATGTTTTGGAGGTGTCTCAATCGGAGTGGAAAAAGTGCTTCGAAAATTGGTTTGAGCGCATGCAAAAGTGTATAAATCTTGATGGAGAATATTTTGAAAAACAATAAAACCATTTTCGTTGATAAATATATATATATAATATATACATATATAGCAGCCCTCGTATTATAAAACTTATAACGTTAGTTATCCCAAAAAAAAAATTTCGACTTCGCTTTCGATAAAAAAAAAATTAAATGTCACGCTGTAAAGTTTTAAAATGATGCATGACACTCAGATTAGCAAGAATGCATTTACCGCAGACAAGTAGCAGTAGAATAGAAGATTAGTAGAAAGTGGTTAAAACATACGACGTTGCAACGTTATATTTAAGTTTAAAGACTACACTTAGACGGAGGCACCACGCGCAGCCACATTCGCAGCAGCAGCCGTATTTGAAAGTAAAAGTTGTCTCAATAGAAATATGTACACAAGTATAAAAAACGCGAAGCACGTGGCGATCATACATACGGATGCGCACACATAAAATCATGTCTACAAAAACATGCAAACATATGACGGTGAGCAGCAGCAGACAGCGTGTAGACAGGCAAGCAGACAGATAGCACGAAATGCACAGGCATTTGCCCTCGTTTGTATGTAGGCAAGTGTGAGCGGAGGCAAGAATGCATGAAATTCACTGCAACTAGATATCCACTTGCGAACATACTTCAGTACAACCACTAATAAAAAAAAGACAATCTAGAGCAACAGTTGCTGCTGCCATTTATTTAAGTTTTCGATGTTTCCACCACAAGCACCAACGCCAACAGCACCACATTTTTTTATTTATACATATGTATGTAGGTAGAAACGTAAGTAGCTGTATATATTGTATGCATCTTTACATAATTCAACGCTACCACCTTACTATTGTACGCTCTATTTTATTATTATTGCTTTTCTTTTCCTCCACTCAGCTGACTACCTATTTTTGATTGCTTTTCTTCTACTAGTATTTCTTGCCATTGCATTGTTTAGCGCAGCAAGGCAAATGTGCACACACAGACACGTACATTGGTGCAACAAAGCAACGTGTAGGTGAAAATGTTGCTTAAAATGCAACAATTACTTAATGCCTCCCCTGTTTAGATCGTCTCGGAAACTAAGTACTCGAAACGTTTGATAATTATTGTGCATGTTTTCAAAATTATCAAGCCACAACTTAAACAATAATAGCAAAACAAGTTGATGATGCAACAATTCGCAGCTGATGCGTTAAGTTTACAGATGTTTTTTCGACAAAACCTGTATGTTAACATACTATTACGATTATTATCGATTTCATATTTGCTAACTAATTTATAATCTTTATAAATTTTGTTTACTTAACATTAATTTAACATAAATTTGGAGTAAAAAAAATCTTATTTTAATGCAAAGCAGCTGAAGTTCCAAAAGCAAAATGAAATTTCCATTACAATATTGTTAAAAGGTCAAGTTACCAGTTGCCAATAAGCGAACGAAATAGCACAGAACAACAACTTGCCTCTCGACACGCTAATGCCTTTGTGAAACGAATTGAATTTACCACAAACAGCAACTATTTGTGTGAGAGCAAGCTGTTAAATAGCTAAGCAATTCGTTGCGCTCACGTTGTGGTCGGAGCTATGAGAATGGGTTAAATTATAATAAACATAAATATATATAATATAAAAAAACAAGAAAACTCGTTAACTTTAGTTGAACTGAAGCTATAACACCCTTCACACATAAAAAAAAAACTTTTGTCAGTTTGTAGGACCGCTTTATACGAGGTTTGACAATTAAGTAATGAGACTGATTTCATTGCCGCGCTTGTGGTAAATCTGTGACCTTGAAATTCCCTTTCTCTTTTTCCGGCATCCCTCCCCTCTGCATTGATATATGTACCATCGCTCTAGTTTGTTTAGTTCGGCTGCTGCGTCAAGTTGAGTAGACAAGTGTTTGTAGTGCTCATCACGAAAATGGAAAAACGAAATCAAGAGCAACGCGTCGCAATAAAATTTTGCGCCAGATTGGGCGAAACAGCTTCGGAAACGTACGCTAAAATTGTAAGAGTGTATGGTGATAGTGCTCTTGGTCGTGCCCAGGTGTTTCGATGGCAGCAAGAGTTTAAGGGTGGGGCATGAAAGTGTGGAAGACGAGGCGCGGAGTGGGATACCAGTCGAGGTGCGGACTGACGCGAAAGCGCAGCGTGTTTGCGCATTAATCTGTGAAGATCGGCGGGGAAAACTGTGAATCAAGTCTACTATTGCCAAGTACACGAAAGATTGCGAAAACGAGTCAACAGGGTGCGCCCAGACATCGCTCGTAACTGGATCCTTCATCACGACAACGCGCGGTGCCACACCGCCCTCAGCGTGTCCCAGTATTTGGCCTCTAAAGGGATCGCCGTGTTGCAACAGCCGCCTTGTTCCATTGACATGTCACCCTGTGACTTTTTTGTTTCCTAAATTAAAATCGGTGGTCAAAAGTACTCATTTTGAGCCGGTTACGGACATCCAGGCGGCCGTGACGAGGGTACTCGCGGACATCCCAGTCGAAGAGTTCCAGAAATGTTACAAAGCATGGAAAACGCGCTGGAATCGCTGTATAGCTGCCCAAGGGGACTACTTTGAAGGGGATGGCAGAGTTGTAGAATAATTTTCAAATATACGGTTTTTATGGAATCTGTCTCATTACTTAATTGTCATACCTCGTATGATGAACAAATGAGCAGCTTCTTGGAGAGAAACAGAAGGCGTGTAAAATGTCATATCAGTATCTTAAAAACGGAGGGACGAGTTTGCGCATATAAGTTATCACGCGACACAAAAATGTAATTGAAGGAGCCCCAAAAGTTGCGCGTGGACTGAGTCAGCAATTTTACGTTCTCACGTCTGCAAATACCAGCTCGCAACACCACAACTGCTACGCAGCAGCGGCGGCAGCAACAGCCACAGTTAGCTTGAGGGTAGTTTATAATTAGAATAATTTTCAGTATAATGTTTGGTGCTCTTCGAGCTGGACGCGCTCCACTCGAATGCTCGTAATAAAGTCAATAAAAACAAAGAGTTGGCATTTTGAATAATTTATAGAGCAGACAGAGGGACTCACATTGCCATGTTGATGTTCTCCTTCTTCTTATAGACGAGTTTACAACAGCGAGCCAGTCGTTATTCCTTTTCGTAACTTGGCGCTAATTGGAGATTCCAAGCGAAGTCAGGTCCTTCGCCACCTGGTATTACCAACGGAATGGAGGTCTTCCTCTACTTCCCCCAGCGGGTACTGCGTCGAATATTTTCAGAGTTGGAGTGTTTTCGTCCATTCGAACGACATGAGCTAGCCAGCGTAGCCGCTGCCTTTTGATTCGCTCAACTATATCCACGTCGTCGTAAATCTCATACAGCTCATCGTTCCATCGTATGCGATATTCGCTATGGCCAATGCGCAAAGAACCATAAATTTTCCGCAGAACCTTTCTCTCGAAAACTCGTAACGACGACTCATCAGATGTTGCCATCGTCCATGCCTCTGTACCTTATAGCAGGACGGGAATAATAAGTGACTTATAGAGTTTAGTCTTTGTTCGTCGGGAGAGTTGTTTCTTTTTCATTAAGGGTATTTCTTACGTGACGGGTCCCAAACCCAGCGCACGACTCTGGGGAGGGATGGTAGGCTTTATCATTTTAGCTCGCCTTGAAACGGATATTCTTTGGCTACCCAAAGCATACTTGGTTTAAGACCGGAAGTCATGAACTGCTCAGGCTATATGTAAAAGAATCGTTTTTGGCCACTCCCACTGGAACTCGGAGAACTTTTCTCACTTGGCGAATTTCTATACATGACTGATGTTTCATTACAGTCAAAAAAAACTCATAATAGAGTGGCTTAAAGTGTTTGTCTACATGTTGGCTCAGCTACAACGCATCCATAATACCCACACTTACGTACCTATGTGTGTATGTGTGATATATAAAAGCACCTCTTAAAATTCAATGAGCCACGCGTTAACACCGCCCCATAACAAAAAAATGTATACACCATGAACCAGCATCATCTGCTTTCGCCGCGAACAAAGCACCGTTACCTTCAGCGCGCGCTCCTTTGCTTGCTTGTGTGTACGAGTATATACTATAGAGGTTTGGTATCCCTTGCATCATCGTCGGTTTTAGCAACTTTAATTCCTCTTTCCTTTCTAAGTACAGTGAAAAATGCAATAAAAAAAATGAAAAGAGCAATAACAACAAAGACATTAAAGTGCCACTGACGCCAATTTCAGTTTAGTTGAGTCGATTTGCCTCAACTGGTATTGCGGCGGTAATACTTGTATTACTTTGTGTATATACTTCTGTGTGTGTGGGGTACTTGCTCGACGCCGTATCATGTTTTTGGCGTACTTATTGTTGTTGTTCTCTTTTTATGTTATCGCAACTGCTATTTATGTTGTTACTGCCTTTTGTGCCAGCGGTGGTGGCGGACAAATACAACGTCTACATCCGCTTTGTGGCACATTGAACTCATTCATCATCAATTGGGTCAATGTCAAGGTCGCCGATTCTTTTTTTGTTAAATTTATTTTATTTGCTTATTTTTTCTCTTTTCATGCCTCTCTCTTTAGTTTACATCTGTTACTTGGTTATTCAATAACATAACGTCATACATACATATGTAAATATATATTGTAATCATTTCTGATGGCTAAGATGAAAACCTCTTTAAAGAAATTTCATTATCATATAAAAAAGGAAACAGTGTAGAGAGCCAGAAAAGTAAAATATATTATAGAATTAAAAGAAATATTTGCATAAAGTACTATATATGCATATGGGGTATGAAAAGCAACTTTCGCTCTGACATTGAAATCTCAACAACAACCACAACAAGCAAACTCAATGGCACAACAAAGCTCATAGGTAGAATCGAAATCAGGCTTAGAGTTGTATGCACCACTATACCACGAATAATGCCAGTACACATATTGTTGCTGTTATTGTCGAGTAGCTTACTTACTATGGGAGGCAACACATTTCTCCTTTCGATTTTCAACTACTACTACTACTAGGCGAACGCTGTTTAGCAACGCGTCAATTAAACTAGGTCAACTAACATCACCAGCATTTGGCCGCATCCACTATCAACGAAATAGCAGCAATGAATGTCACAAATTTCCACCATTTCTGAAATTCAAAGGCGCCACAACATTGTTGATAAGTAGCCTGTTGCATGCACATTGTCTGAATAATCATGTGTCTATGAATGTGTGCCGGTATTTCAAATGGTAACTCTCGCCTACCTTGCCACCCTACTCAAGAGTCGGTCGCCGCTTTCAAGTGCCGTTAATGATTTTCTGCTTGGCTATGCAAGTGCGTGAGTGAGTGAAGAGTGGTGCCTTACAGCCTTGTGCCGGTGTTTCCAGCCACTCTGACAATATGCTTATCAAATTGTACGCTGTTGTTGTAGTTGTTGTTGTGACAGTGAAAGCCTTCCGCTGCGAAACAGCTAGGCGCCACCACATAAGTCCAGTGTTTAGCCAGAGTATACATGAGTATGTTGTTGTTGTCATGATTCCGGCATGCCTGTCTAAATTTCTGCCAATTCATTGGCGGCTGGTAGCTGGCATATGAGGCAGCACGGCGGTTATTTCTATTAGTGCTTATCCAGCAGTGTTGCTGACATTGCAGCAGCATCGTTGTCCGCATTGTTGCAATGAAACCGTTAAATTAGAAGCCCCGTCTAATGCTAATGTCGACGATGCTTGGCTTGGCATACCCCAATCATATGTTCGAATATCTTGCTGTTATTGCTGTGAGCCAGTGAGCTATGTTCTCATGCCAATGAAAGTCATTTGCGAATAATTCTTGTTCTACCTATTACGGTTAATGCAGTTATTGCGTTGCTGCGTTAAGTGATTGGCTTTCGCTTTCACTTTCACCGGTCGCGTTGCATTTCGCTCGAACTGTGCCATGTTTGGGTTCAGTCGACGTCAATGACAGCCGACGACCTCCGTTTGTTGGCTGACGCATCAGCCTCTGTTGCGCTTGTTGTTGTTGCATGCTCGACCATCCGTAGTCTCACACGTAGTTTGGCTTCCTTGGCATTGCGAGTAGTTGAGTGAAAACACATATACATACTTATGTAAATGCAAGTAGGATCACAGCGTGTATTGTAATGAGATTTTGATTCTGTGATTGTGGTGTTGGCTCATCTGCCCATTCACGCATACGTTCTCTCGCTTTAGTAATAATTCTATCAGTAGGTATTTTAAGCTCACCAAGCGTCGATACTTGCTCTTTCTCTGTAGAAGTGGGGCTTTAAGTGACACCATTTAATCGGATAGTGTACGACAACCATTGTTTTAATAGTAGATTACACTTGGTTTTACATCGATTTTTTGAGAGAACTTTAGGAAAATTTCCGTTTCTTTTAATCGGAAAGGAAATTCAGAATTAACTTCCAAAGTCACAGATTCGTATGGAGCTCAACAATATAATGGTTACATTTTATTAAGCAAAAATTTTTGAGCGACCTTGAAGAAATGTTTAAATTTTTCCTATCAGAATCGATATCTAAAACCACAGATCCGTCTGTAGCTAAATTAGGTTAGCACTAGCTGAAGTAATAACCTCTAGTGAAGGCCACTAATTTTCCTTTTTGTGAAAAATGTATTATAACCGAAAGAATGTGGACGCGATCCTTGCTCATTAAGTAGTAAGATTTTTAGAATGCTCATCGGTAAGCGAGTAAATGACTATTGACCAGGCATTTCCTGGCAGATTCGTTATATTATAGCAGTGTTGTCCAACGTGACTGTGTGCACGTTATGCTTGTGTTGGTTATTCTAGCGTCAACTGATCGCAAAATTCTGCTTTGCTTGCCTACGAAGTTGAATACAGTAGCACAATCGAGCTTTCACACACTTGTCGCGACATGTTGGTGTGAGGTGTCTGGCACTGTCCGTGCGCTATTGTGCGCATAGGCCGTGGACAACGCAGTATTATAGCTACAACAATTAACCTTATCTCAACACTGCCTACCACATAAACAAATAATCCTTGACAGGTTGGTTGCTCGGCTATCTGAGCTTGATAAACGACACTCGACGATGGCACACACAAAACGCTGATTGCTTCATACCCAAAATTACATTACCTGCTTGCGAGTGATTGAATTATCAATGTGAATGGCAGTGTCAGTCGCAGGCGAAATCGGCAAAACAAAATGAAAAGCGCGAAACAAACGGATCGACTGCAGAAATTAAGTTTTATTGCGCGACACATAAACCCATAGCAATTCTGTGCGTATTCGTAAACATTCAACGAAAACAAGAAATCGACCTTTTGAGCACAACGTCAATGGCAACGTATGACGTCGTGTGGCGGATCTCAGTGTGAATTGCAGAGTGGGTTTCGGTCACACACTGCAAGGCTATAAAACGCAGCGCCGCAAATACGTGCGTTGTGTGTCAACGCGAGCGTGCGTTGGGTTCGCGGCAAGAATTCTGCAGACTTACCGCCTGAACATGACGTGAATAGTGAGTTGAGGCTGTGGAGTCGGCCAGAAACTCAGTACATTGTAGTGTAGTGTCAATAATAATTTTGGGTTGTAAGCTGTTGCTACTGTTGGTCATGCAGGCAGCCTTCATATGTAAGTTGTACGTGGACAGTTGTGAGCTGATGGTGTAGTTTTAAGGTGCGTTGACAACGTCGAGTTTATTAAATTTTTAAAGAATAATACACTTTAACAACATGTCATTTCATTTAATACGCTGTGCTGTCTACGAAAAAGCTCGATCTTCCCAATCAAGGCGGTGGAAAGTAAACGAGAATATGCCACAAAGGCTGATGTTCCTTACGAAATATCTATAGTAAATCGGTTTACTGCAAAGCTTTATACATTTTTAAGTAACCCTCGGCAAGCAAAAGCCGTAACAAAGTTGCACGTTTAATAATTCAAGTAGTCTTAAACGGAATATCGACTGAGCACCAGAGAAACCGCAGTGCCAGCTGATTGCCGGCGCATATTTCACAGCTGTCTTTGATCAACGTGCGTTTGTAGGAATTGCCGCCACCGTAAACTCTGTTGTTATGTTATGTGCCTGGAACAATCAACTGGCAGCCGAGCACTGTCTTGTTTACGCACAATAACAACAACGCTGCAATCGGGTTATGTGGAGTAATGCTTGCGTGTTGAATAATTTAAAGCGCCTAAGTGCAGACTATCGATACATTTGTCGCTTGGTCATGCGAACTACAACCGAATTGTATGTTCGTCGTGCGTGCTATCCTTCTTAGTGCGGTCGGCTTACCGGAACACCATTACTTGGCGTTTAGATGATTTCTAATCGCTATGTAAACGACTTTGAGTGTGTGCTCCTGTGTTACATAATCACGCTAAAGCGTTTTCCAATCGTCGACATTCAAAGTGGTCGTAGTCAATGATTTTTGTTTACTAAAACAACATATTTTTAAAGAGTTAAGCAATGGGAAGGCAATTAAATTCTACTATAGTTCCTTTTAGCAGTGCTGTTAAGATACATTAAGTGAAGGCTATTCAGCCGACAACTAGTGATCTGTCAAAAAAAAAATCCTCGGTTTTCTTTGTTGTCACCGGGCAAAAGAACTTGCAGTGACCACAAACGAAGGTGTGAGCATCTCAAGGTTTAACATAGACTCCAATCAGGAACTAAGCCATTGACTTTTGGTGGGTGAGACGTAAATATATGAAGATGATAGGGAGCAAACCTTCAAAAGTTTTGCTTGATTTATGTGAAAAAATTTGATTGATACCTAACATGGTGCCTTTGAAAATATCTAGTGGCAGCCGTATGATAGCTGAAAAATTTAGCTTTCCAAAAAGTGGTCACTATTATTTATTTATTTATTTTTTTTTTAATAGTAGTCATTGGCCAGTTAAAATCCGGGTCAATTCCGGTAAGGTAGAACCGACTGTCGCGAGTTTTGACTATTATTTAATCGTTCCACCCTCCATAAAATAATTTCAGCTTATAAAGGGGTTTCCAATTAAAGTGATATGATTTCTTCAAAAAAAAAAAAAGCACACCAATTGTTAAAGAAATTCAAATATGTTTTTATTTAATTACTTCACATTAAATCGATACAAATAAGTTCTGAATACAATATCATTAAATTGGCCTCCACGACTTATTTTGCAGGAACGAATTTTGAAGTACTTTTTCCACTAAATGCTGTGAATAGCTAGTACAATATTGCCCGTTAAAGCTTAAAGAGAGTTTGAGAGCCTAATGACTTCAATTAATCGCATAAGAAGTAGTCTAAAGGTGTTAAATCACAACTTCTTGAAGATGCCATCCCATTTCACAATTTTGTGAAATAATCGAATCTTCAAACTTTTTTCGCACTAATTCGGTTGTTGCACGTGCTGTGTGCCCTGTATCCGCGTCATGTTGGAACAAGTTACAGTCTGTCTAGTAGAAGCGTGATCGCCATAACTTGGAATTTATTTGTCCGATTCGTTTCAAATAAACAACATTTTACACGTTTATAATATTTATTATACGCAATACTTTTAATAACATGTATAGTCACCGCCATTCGCTATTATGACCTCGCACCTCCGACTCATACTTTGCACTAAGTTCTGAGCAAGTTGCCGAGGCAATCGTTTCCAAATCAGCCGAATTTGTCTTGACAACTGTTTTGCTGTCCATATCTTTTTCCTCTGAGTTTCTGCTTTACTATTGCCCACACATTTTCTATCGGATTGGCATCAGGCGACTGTGAAGGTCAATCTAACACCTCAACACCATTTTGCTGTTTCCACTCTGCACACATTCGACTGCGATGTTTGGGGTCATTGTCTTCTTGCAAAATCCAAGAGTGTCCTCTTCTCCCGAACATCTTCGCAGCTGATGTTAATAAAGCTGTTTGATAAATTTTGTTCATCAAAACCGCATTCAAGTTGCTGGCAAACACGAAAAGGCGTCCAAATCCTTTTTCTGAGAAACATCCCCAAACATGGACCTTCTTGGTCGTGTTTAACAGTTCGTTGGAGCAATCTATTGTTAGCGGTACACCAAGATCGATTTATGTTACTATTTGCCCAAAATGAAGATTCATCCGTGAATATTACATTATTCCAATTCCGTTCTGAATTGGCGCGGGCCCAGGCGAGTCTTTTTTCAACGTGTGATGATGAGAGCAACGGTTTTTTAAGAGAGCTGCGGTATTTGACGTCGTTAGCGCCTAAACGTTTTCGAATCGTCTCTACCGATATTTTAACAACACTTTTCTCTACAACTTCTTTAGCTTTACGCAACGATAAGCCCGGCTTCGTCGCAAACAAATCAAGGATCTTCTTGTCCTGCTTTGGTGAGGTCCTTTTTTTAGGGCCCCGCCCAGGCAAATCGTCGACATTTTTTACTTCTAAATACCGATTCGTCCACTTCGTTACGAATGACTTCGACTTCTTCATATATTTTGCTGTAGCTAAACGTGACATTTTCGGCCCTCTAGGGGGTAGACAAAGAAATACAGCTTCAAATCGCTTCTCGTACGCGGAACTCATTTTTTAAAACAACGTGCACTTAGTAATAGTTTCACGAAACTGACAGTTTTTGCAATGCGTACTACAAAAATGATGTCGCTACCAAGGTGCATTCAAATTATTTTGATAACGGCACTCTATGTGCAAATTTTGCCGATCACGATTCTTCTAGACAGACTGTATTTGTTAAGAGCAAGTTTTACCAATTGCGGCCATGAAAAATTGGCTAACATAGATCTATACCGTTTCATTTCAAAAGAAGTGCGGATCTATGATTCCGCTAGACCAAAAACCCCAGCAAACTATCAATTTAGGTGAATAAGATGGTTGTTCATGAATAATTTGTGGATTTTCTTCGCACCATAATTAAGATTAGTTCAATTACCGCCGCGACGATATTTTTCTCAAAAACAAAAAAAAAAAAAAAAAACAAAAAAAACAAAAAATCGTGTCAAGTTGTTCTAAGGCAAAATCAGCCAATTCCCGACAATTTTATACGGATGCAAGGCCAAATGCTTTCTAAAAATCCGAAAGGTTGTGGGGTTTGAGGCAGTCACAATACTTGAGAACGCCTTTCAATCGGCAATTTGCGCAACAATTTGCCTTGTTGGCACTTCAATATTATCTAAAGAAAAGCGAGCACAGGTGGACGGTTATTATTTACGACCATAAAATGGCAAAAGCGCACGAAAAGTTACAATTGGAGAGCGATTATTTTGATAATAAAATTTAATATTTTGTAAACGTTGTTCTTGCCTATATCTTTCCATGCTGAAATTGTAAACATTACTGAATGAACCAATGAAAGAAATTGCAGATAATAACATACTAAAAAAGAGCGCAAAAACATTTAGAAATCCAACATCCCTTTTGGAAAACTCGGTACATATCGAAATGCAGAACTGTTGAGATTAAGTACTCGTATAACCTCACAATAAAAGACTGAAAAAATTTACTTTCTTAGGGAAAAAATTAATTCAAGAGCAACTATCGAAGAGATACTTGAAAGTGGTAAGTGTCATTTGTAATACCAATCAAAGCAAAGCTTATCGACGCAATTCATCGAATTCGTTTATGTACTATATATTGGCCAAAAAAACGCACGTACATTTATACTCCAATGCCTTGTTTGCTACCTACTTTTATTTATAAACGCCGAAAGCAAAAATATTTGTATATATGCGTAACCACTATTTACACAGACAGCACATAAAACGCCAGACAGCCTAATCCACACACAAAAGTCAATTGATTGTCGCCATTTAGTTGCATAAAGTGTGCAATGGCTATTTATAACGATATTGTTGTTGTTACTTTTTTCTAAAATCGCCACTGACGCACGCAAACTTCGGTAGGAGTTAGACCAGTCTGCCATGCAAGGGAGAATATCACTTTCCTCCACTGTACGCGGTGTCGTATTGCAACACTAAAGTCCAGTGCGCTTTGTGACTCCTCTCTGCTCCACTTCCCTCCTTTGCGCAGCCACTTCAAGCGCCACAGCTCGTCAATAACTAATTTGTCCGCTAACACCGATTGGTTGGTGTGGGTCCGCCGCCGCCAGTCAGCCAACAAGCCCGCCAGCCAAAGCGACACGAGACGGTCAAATGCCGGTGTTTGCATATTCAAATCGACGGCTGCACAGCGGTAGCTGCCAACTGGTTTGTGGGTTGGACGGTTGGCTGGTTGGCTGGTTGGCTGGTTGACGCTTTGCGGATTGCGCGTTTCAAGCGACTCGTGTGTTATAAGCAGGCGGCAATAGTGGCGGCGTTTTCGAGGAAAATACACATACATACTATTAAATTTCCATACATACATATGTATGTGTGTAGCAGATATGTATGAATGCGCTTTTATACATATTTAGGGACCATAGGAAATTGGATACTCGATGTCCATTGCACTCAACTGCGCTGCGATTTTGTTTTATTTATTAATGCATTTTTATTGTTGTTGATGCTGCGGCGTTGTTGTTATTGTTACTGTCAGCCTGCATTGCTACGCATTCATTTTCCCCCAGCTGAATGTTTTCTATTTTTATTTTCGTCTGCTTTCATATTTAATTTGCCTGAGTAAACGGATTGCCAGTCAGTCAGTCGGCCGGCCGGTCGGTCGATCGCTCGTTTGGTCGGCCTTACTAACGGTTGTCGCTGGATCAAATGTTTGTATTGCGGAATTAATTTGTTCGCATTTGCTCACTCGCCAGCGCCAAAGCCAAAAAACACAGACTAAAATGTCTGTTGTTGATGTTGTTGGCTGCTGCACACAAATTGCTTGCATTCATTTGGAATTTCGTATGCCACCCGTGCATCGCGCTCGCTACGTCACATCACCACGAGTGTTCACCGGCTCCGGTTTCGTTTCATTTGAATATGGTCAAAATGTTTCGGGCTGCAGTATTATTTCATTGAGCATTGTCTGTGTGGTCGTTTGGGCCGCAAATGTAATTTTACAAGCAGAAATGTGGCAATGTTTGCATTGCATAAAAAATGGAGTGGCAAGAGCGGACAGGGAAATTTGATTTTATCTCATCCATGATGTTGCCTGCTTTTAGGCGCTTAAACAGATACGATAGGTTCTTTGTTGTTGCCGTGTTTTTTACACTGTGCATTGTTTTTCTTTTCCTACATACATGTCATTGCAGCGACCATGCATTGGCTGTTGTTTCCTTCATTGAAATGTAAATAACAACGCACAATGTTAAATTCAATTGAACTCCCTAATTGACATTCTGTTCTATTGATCCGTAGACCCTACAACGCCCTTCCACAAGCTTGCCGACGCCACACTCTTCACTAATGAAATTGCACTTTTTAAATGGCGCTGAGTAATTTTTTTGCTTTGATCGCAGCAATTGCAGTTCGGTCACGTGCCATTTTCTACACACTTTTGAGTCTATGTAAGGGGGGCTGGCTGAATAATTACTGTATGCAAATGTAGTTTGCTGTGTTTATTTAGTTTTGCTTTTGCATTACAACGGTGCAGTTTCAAAATAGAATCATGCAAGTGAGAGGATATAGCGGCATTTAGATGCGTTATCGATAATTGGAGAATTGAAAATATCGAAACAATGACGCAATAAAAAAAGTAGTGGATAGTCGTAAAATAAATTTTGATTATATATTTCGGACTACTATACGATATTGAAACAATTATTTTTACATATTACAGACTATTGCTCAATTTGAAAATGGTAAGTGAATACCGGAACATTGCAGTGAGAAAAAGCGAAAGTTGATTACGAATGTTATATAGACCGGCAGAACCTAAAAAAAGTGGAAAAATTATCGGATGTTCAGCAGCAATGTTGCTGCAATGCAATAACGTATATAAAACTAGACGAAAACAGACGTTCCTGAAGGATTCTTTCAGAAGTTGGTAAACGAAATATTGGGAGAAGGAGGACAAAAAAAATCAGGTAGCACATCTTAAATTTGCAGAGGAAAATCCGATCTAGCCAATAGAAAAATGTAGGAACATACGTACTTTGGACTGAAGAGTGGAAAATTGATTTTTATGACGGCAAAGGGTTTCGAGAGTATGGACCCGATACAGTTTCCATTTCCACCGCACAACGATGGTTTCAACGTTTTCGTTCTGGTGTAGAGGTGGTCGAAGATGCGCCACGCTCCGGAAGGCCTGTCGTCGCTGAATTGGTCGAAAGAGACCGGCATAGTAGTCATCAAACCGTTATAAACCATTTGAAGAAGCTTGGAGTCACTAAGAAGCTCGATGTATGGGTGCCACACGAATTGATTCAATAAAAATACCGCAAGACTTTTTTGACAACCCAATATTATGGTAACTATGGTGATGTTTTTCTTACAAAGGTGTTCAGCCGATAAAATGAATTTAAGGCATCATGGATCACTACGCACATTTTAGTATACTGCAAAAAAGTTTCCACCAGCACAAGAATCCAAAACAAACGAGTAGGCTGGCACAGGAGTGCTTTCGGGTCAATGGAATTGAGGTTATGGACTAGCCAGCAAGATCAACTGACCTCAGTACCATCGAAAACCCTTGGGCATAATTATCGATAAATAATAATTAGTATCGATAATTCAATATATCGATTTGTTCATAATTGTTTGAATAATATAATGCAGATGTGTACTTTCACAGACAGTCCCCCTCTGGGCAATGTGAGCGTTATTGCACAGTGTGTTCAGAATGGAAACATAAAGTAAGGAAAGTTCTGAAGGTGATGTGTAACCAGTATTTGATTTACAGTTACTACTACTATTTTTGATATTTTTATGCACTTTGGACATTTAATTTCTAATAATTCTGATGTTCATGCATTTCAGCATTTTATGTTACGTCTAAGACTTGACACTGCACTACATTCTAAATGCACCGACCCTTTCTCGAATGGGTCTAAATAATGTTGAGATCTGAGATCAAGATTATTTTTTATAATGTTATTTCTTTACGATTTTAGTAAAATTAATGATTAGATCGTGTTAACTCAGCCGACGAAATAAAAATGAACTTTAGAAGACATTCCAAGATTATACTAGTTATCTGGAAAAGAAAATATGTGCGAAACCGAAGTAGAACAGACTCCAACCACATTTATATTGTATGAAAAATTAACATTTCATTGCATTCAATTCAACTGAAAGGCGTAATCAAGAGTTGTATTCCACCGCACAGTAAATAATGCGAATGGAGGCGCAACAATTGTATGACAATTTAATTTGTTTATTCTTTCATTCACTTATGGGCACACGCATACACTCACAAATGCTCGTCCATCGTTCGAATAACATATGATTCTTTAACCGCTGCAGTAACACCTCACTTTCTTTCGTTCTTGCCACGTGGCGCGACTGCTTTTCAACTACTTCTTGCCACTCGTAAATCTATTTGGTTTTTTTTCCACTCTTCCCCAACAGATTCAGCTCAATTTTTTCGGTTACAAGACAAACAGTGGCACAATTACGACGACAACAATTCAATCACACACTACATACACACACAGTAAAAGCACGACCACCGGAGTCGGAACAACTGTTCCACAGACCGATGCACGCAGTTCGCGAGGTAAACATTAATTTGTTTAAGCAACAGCATGTTGATAGCAATGAAATTCATTTTATTGCCATTGCCAAGAGAGCAAGGCACGTATATACATATATTATACATACATATATGTATGGATATAAAGGAATAGTGGCGTACACATGACGGTGCAAATAATTAATTACCTGATGTGGTGATGGTGACGCCTGTGATGGCTGCGGCGAAGGACTCGGTGCATGCCCGGGACTACTGCTGGGCGGTGGGCCGCCATGCTGTGATTGATGCGGTGATGCTGGGGGATGAGGATGACCACCAGGCCCAGGACTAGGTGCCGGCGATGTACCACCGGGCCAAGGTCGATTCGGTTCAGGATACTGCAAATGGAAAACAGAGAAAAGAGACATTTGTTAATATTGCTTTCAACTTAATTTATGTATATGTAAATACATAAAGGTGTTCATATCATGCAGTATGGCAGGAAGATGAGAAGAGACGCGTCGTTGCGACGACATATGCAGACGTGGCAAGCGTAAACGCTTTTGTAGATATTTTTGGTGACGTTTTTTGTTTACTGTATATAAAAAATTAATAAGAGAAAAAGCGGTAAAATTGTAAAGTTCACAATTCAGTGGTGAATAACAGTTTATTGTTCGTCAGGTGAAGTTGATTCGATAAATTTCATTCAATTTTTATTTTATGTACGAGTAAGCATTGAGCATCGCTTGGCTATTCCCTAAAATCTTTATGGACTTGCTGGTTAAAGCAAAAGCCCACTTGAAAACTTCTGTTATACCCACTATTTCAGACTAAAAGACTAAATTGTAGTCATTTAGTTTGAAGCTGCCTTCTGTGTATGGATTACTACAGAAGAAGCCTGTTCCTGTCCCATTTTCACCCTTTGATCAGTCAGTGAATAGATAGACTTCGCTTTGGAATTGTAGATCTAAGAAACATTGGTCCAATCTTCTCTACTGGGAGAAGGAAGAAACGTGTTTACTTCCTCGTTGGTCTCTTTTACTCGGTCTGCAGTGCCAGCTTAAGCTGAGCTCATGAACAAGGTTGAATATGATACCGCTCCCGTAGAGACGCCTAGCCTGACTCCAATGGCATAAAATCAAGAGCCGTCTGGCCGTAAACATTGCTCATACTTCACTTGTGTATATATTAGCCGGTTGTCAAGAAGAACCAGAGGCTTAGTTGACGTAGTTTTCTATGCGCCCGTAATCCTCAGCAAGCAGACCCGTTGTACCTGTTACAGGAATTTATTACGGCACTTTTTGGTTAATGCCACCCACCATACCACTGCAGCATACGTTAGTATTGGGCGGTTGAAAATTTGTAATAAAATACTTAAGTGTCTTTTTTTCAGTCCGGATCAAATTTGATCAGAAGGTACATATACATAGGTTAGGGTTTGTTTTTTTGTTCGTCATATTTACAAATTTTACATTAACTCTTTATGTACCTATATATGTACATATATCATTAAATTCACAGTTCTTCACTCTGCCTCGAGACTCAACAACGCAATACTTTTTAAAAAGCTTTAAGCATATCTTTATTTCTAATAGTATTGCATGGCATTTTAATTATGGAAAAGAACATGAGAAAACTTCACGTATGTACTATGCGGTAAAAACAATTCAATCCGTTAAATTGTTGCGGATTTTTGCAGCCGCAAATTGTACAGAAAAATCAGCAAGGAATTAAAAAACGGCATTGAATTAATTATTATTCATGTTTCAGCGAAAACTTTGCAGGACAGTCACTATTCATTTTTGTTACGAACTTTTTTTGTGATTGCATACAGAACAACAACACATTTACATGTTTTTTGATATGGTGGTAAGCAACAAAGCTTCTGCAGCAGGACACATACACTTACAAATATTATGAGTGTAAATGTATACACATGCGCACATTGTTCCATACAACTCTTTTTCACAATGCAATTTGCATCGTATTTACTTCA
The DNA here is from genome assembly GCA_037783105.1 of Bactrocera zonata. Classification (NCBI taxonomy): domain Eukaryota; kingdom Metazoa; phylum Arthropoda; class Insecta; order Diptera; family Tephritidae; genus Bactrocera; species Bactrocera zonata. The sequence continues at coordinate 48,147 of JBAWJQ010004691.1, forward strand.
GTAGTTTCATTAATTTCCCATTTTTTACAACACGCTGGCATAATGCTCTGACAAAGGCTATGCTGTTGCTAGTCATAAGTTTCATGTACATACATACATACGTGGGCATATGTATTTGTCGGAAATTTTTCAAATAACATTTTAAAATATTTATTTATTATTTTTTTCTACGAAAGTATGCGTGCATTTTAATAGAAATTTAATACAGAAGAAAGGTGCGTATTTTTCTATATTTGCATGTGTGTGCGTAAATGCGGCTGTAAATTATAAATTTATTTGTAAATGTTGACCACTAAGAAATGAATGTTGAGCACATTTTTTATGCGATCAGATGTAATTGTAAGTTTATTAAGGGGTTATATTCAGTTAGGATTTTTAAAAAATCGATTTTTTTTTGTTTGCGTTTTCTTAATATATATTTGTATGTCTGAGTGATCGAAGGAATAAGGATTTGGACAATAATTTCGATAATTTTAAGCCACTTTGAAGTGAAAAATTTTCATGAAAAACTGAATTTTTTTTTTTTGAACAGCCGCCATTTTGTCAAAAATCAAAATTTCGACTAGACCTTCGATCATTACCTGTATTTATTTATCACAAAAGTAAATATTTTTGGTTTTCAGATAATTTGGACCAGAGATATCCGTGCTCACCGCCAAGCACTTTTTTTTGGACGTCTCTCCGCAGATCATCTACAGGAGCTAGGGGATCGAATATTTTTTTTTAAATAAACCGCTGATTGTTAAAGTTCATTAAATTCTGTTTAAGTAGATTTCTTCCATTAATGTATAAAATAAAATGCCTCTTTGGAAAAAATTCACAAAAAAACGCGTTTTTTCTGCCTCGCAAGTGGATATAACCCCTTAAGCAGGAAAAACATCAGCTATGCTTTAATGTACTAATTACGATAGCTTTGGATTAAATTAAAAAAAGAAAATCACATATATGTATGAAATTCAAGTATTATTTTCAATCTAAAATAGTTTTATGATAGTATAAACTTCAGAAAAAAATGCTTAGACCCAAAAATCACAAGTCTTGCATCAGCCATAGAACTAGTTGTTGTTCCTATTTTTCCTATTGGGTACTGAATTCGGCCACACACGCGCACGCACAAAGCAATATTTGCCGTTTCACAATTAATTTGGATTGCATTGGCGCATTTTCAACTTTCATTTCAATTCATTGCATTTGTTTCTTCACAAAAACTATTTCAATTCAGCGAAATTATAATAAATCCCAGATATTTTGTTGGTGCTTTATACATGTATACCACATTGTTATAGGCGTTTTTTTTATTTACCATACTATACTCATGCTTGATTATTAAATATTTTTCCAGTTATTAAAGTATATTTTTTATTTGGGAGGAGAAGTATGTTTGCAAAAGCTGAAAAGCAATAAAAAAATATCAAATATTCATATACAGTGTGTACCAATCGAGATGACGTGATTTTGACAGCTCGTGGCGGCGATGTGTGTTTACGGAATTGTTAGTGTTCAGTAAGATTGGTCATTCCAACATGCCACTTTGGTACAACGTTTGGAAAACACGTTGTTGACCGACTTTTTTCCCCACCGGAATTTGATGAAATCAACACGGACGATCTCTATTTCTAGCCGTTCCCACGACAGTCGGGTCTACGTAACCGAACGGACCCGATTTTATCCGGCCAGGACTCGTCAACTTTGCAGAAATCTGCCGCTACAGCAACAACATCTCTATTTCTTGGGTGTAAAGTTTGGCGACTCGTTAACTTTGAGAAATGGTAGCAACACTCGAAAACGACATGCAGCGTACTAAAGCCAAAATCACAACCGAAATGGGTAGAACTATGCAAATGAAGCAGGAGTGGTCATTTAACCGACATCTTGTTTAAACCATAAATGGAAGAGAAATTTTCTGTATAACAAAATGCATGAACCTATTTTGACAAATTTTTGTTTATATTTCATTTTAGTATCATTCATGTTGGTACACCCTTTACATACAAGTGTATTACTAATTCCGTAATCCGAAGAAAAATAAAAAAAAAAATTAATGGTATCGATGAGTCTTGTACTTCGGTAAATATGTACAAGTATTTAAACAAAAACTAAAGTGATATTTTTTATATATACATATATAGCACACCGGTTGCTATTATTTTCACCAGCACTGTTTATCTGCCAATTTTTAACAGAGCAAAAATGCGCCAATTTCAGAGTAATGCGCCACTTTTTAGCTGCAGAAATTATTATTTATTCTATTGTGATTTTTAATTAATTGCGTGGCTTGTTGGATTTATATACTTTAATTAATCATTAAATATTAAATATGTGAGCGCATTGATTTTGAACCGAAAAAAGGTTGAAAGGACATTATTTATACATACATATGTATGTAGAGCTCTTGTTCAAGCATTTTTAATGCATAGCATAGTGATATGATATAAGCATTGATGATAAAAACAGCTTTACAGTGCACTTCTTATAATATAGCAGGGTATAAAAAGTTATTGATTTTGATCAGTTTAAATGAGAGCTACATATAATGCTGCGATGTAAAAAAATGTGTTCTGAAATTGTAACATTGTCTTGGGAAGTAATATACTAATGTGCCCAAAATAAAAATAAGGTGACATTTGAATTTAAACTGCGCACGTCGAAAGATTTGGACAATTTTTTTTTGAGGTTGATAGTACTGTCAGTCACATTTATGTCAAATTTCATGTCAAAATATTCATTAGTGTTTGAGATACGTGTCGTTTTGTGGGCTGCTAAAAGTGAGTTTTTCGTTTTTTGCGATGTCGAAATTTGTTGAGCAAAGAATTTGCATTAAATTTTGTTTACGGAATCAATTTTCTGCTGCGGATGCGCTGAGGATGGTGCAGAAAGCCTTTGGTGATGTGTCGAAGACGATGAGCGTCCAGGGCGACCATCAACCTCAATCGACGAAGCTCACGTTCAACAAATCAAAGATTTGGTGTTGAAAAACCGTCGATTAACAATTAGAGACCTTGCTGATGAAGTTGGCATATCGAACGGCTCAACCAATACCATTTTGAAGAATGTTCCGGGCCTCAAGCGTGTCAAATCTCGACTGGTACCGAAAACATTGAATTTTTGGAAAAAAAGGCGTCGCGTTGAATGTGTGAAACGATGCTTTCCGACTACCAGGGTGTCATGAAATGCATTTTAACTGGCGATGAGACTTGGATCTATGCTTACGACCCCGAAACAACCGATCAATCGAGCGAATATCGTGCCAAAAGAGAGCTGAGACCGAACAAATGCACCAGAGTCGCTCATAAAATCAAGGTCATGTTGACTGTTTTCTTCGATTATCGTGGTGTTGTGCATCTATGAATTCCTTCCAACCGGTCAAACAGTCAACATGGAATATTATTTGAACGTTATGCGTTGTTTGCGTAACGCTATCCGCCTAAAAAGGCCGGAATTGTGGAAAGACAATTCTTGGTTTTACACCACGATAATGCACCATCCCTTACTGCCCTCGTAATTCGTGATCTTTTGCCAAAACTCAACCCATATCGTTCCGCAACCACCGCATTCACCTGATCTGGCGCCGATCGACTTCTGGCTGTTCACCAAGCTCAAAAGACCGCTCCGGGAACACCGTTTTCATACGATAGAGGAGATTCAAGCCGCAGCGAGGACGGAACTGAAGGCCATCCCGGAAAGTGACTACAACCAGTGTTTCGAAGATTGGAAAATCCGTTGGCATAAGTGCATTGCATCGGGAGGGGATTACTTTGAAGGGGATGAAATTGATTTGGAAGAATAAATAAAGAATTTTCAAAATAAATACAATGTCACCTTATTTTTTGGGCACAGTAGGCCGGATATTGTGAGGTTATCTCTTCAAATAAAATTTTCGATGTCAGTTGAACGACAGCCTGACACATATAAACATATGGATGCGTGTAAATCGACACAGCTCATTCAGCTACAAAAATAGACCGATAGAGACAGCAAACGACGCCATATTTTTTCCGTTCTTGTGACATTTCTCTTCAGTAAAGTTTGCCATTTCATCATGGAAAGACATACGTATCGAAATTACTAAAATTTGCTACCGAAATTCGGAGTCAGTGGCCTCAACTTTAAAAACGCTACGTCCAATTTATGGTATTAATCGTCTTGTCAGATCAACAATTAAGCGTCTAATGGAAAAATTTGAATCTTCAGACACAGTACAAAATTTTCCCTGCCAGTGAGACAAAGAAGAGCCCGTTGTGTCGGGAATACTGCTGTCGCTAGCGCATGAATTGAGGAGGACCCAAATCAGTCTCTCACACGTCGTTCTCAAGCGTTGGACATCTCTGTGACATCGTTGTAGCGAATTCTGCGAAAAGATCTTGGCCTACATTCTTACAAGATCAAATTGATGCAAGAATTGCAGCCGCTTGACCACCAAAATTGTCGTATGTTCGTGAATTGCGCTGAGCAACAACTTCAAAATGATTCGGGGATCATCTTCAGCGATGAGGCTCATTTCTGGCTAAATGGCTTTCAATAAACAAAATATGCGTTATTGGTCTGGCAGCAATCCACACGTACTCCATGAGTCACCATTGCTTTCCGAAAAAATTACGGTTTGGTGCGGTTTATGGGCCGTCCTTCTTCCGCGATGATCAAGACCGGCGCGTTACTGTGAATGGGAATCGCTACCGCTCAATGATAACCGAATATTTTTGGATCGAATTGGATGATATGGACTTGGACAATATGTGGTTCCAACAGCACGGCGCCACTCAGCGAATGTCACAATCGATTTATTGAAAACCAACGAAATGGCCCAGTCAACTGGCCGCTTCGGTCGTACGATTTGACGCCGTTAGACTATTTCCTGTAGGGTTACGTCAAGTCAATGGTCTATGCCAACAAACCAGAGACGATTGATGAGCTTCGGAAGAATATCGAACGTGAAATTGCAGCCGATTTATGCTTGTAAACCGTCGAATTTAAGTTCAGCGTCTGAACTTCTACACGCAAAAGAAATCGAGTACCATACATCATAGCATCGATATACTTTCACAGGATTGAAGAATTTCATTAATATCCTCAACCGTTGTTGTTTTATTTAAAAAAAAAAAAAACTTTTGAAGCGCTCTTTTTGAAAACTCCGTTATATACTTTACAGAGTCTGCGACGTTTCCTTCAGGATGTTACAAACTACACACGTGGTAAACTTTACGTACCCTGTTCATGATATAAAAATTAGAGAGAACTCTGTAAGCCTTAAGGGGTTATATACAGTTAGGATTTTCAAAAAATCGATTTTTTTTTTGTTTGCGTTTTCTTAATATGTATATATCTGAGTATACACACACAAATTTTCAAATCGATCCGATGAATATTTTCGAAGTTATAGACACATTAGTGAAGGCGCGCCGACTACATGTAAAGTGCTTTCAAAACTTTAAACTCGTTTTTCTCGAAACGGTGTTTTTAAAGTCGGTGAGCAAGATTTTTCAGAAACGGCTGAACCGATCGGTCTGAAATTTTTACACGACTTACTCAGATATATTTTTCAGGTAATGATCGAAGGAATAAGGTTTTGAACAATAATTTCGATTTTTTAAGCCACTTTGAAGTGAAAAATTTTCATGAAAAACTGATTTTTTTTTTTTTTGAACAGCCGCCATTTTGTCAAAAATCAAAATTTTGACAGACCTTCGATCATTACCTGTATTTATTTATCCCAAAACTTAATATTTTTTGTTTTCAGATAATTTGGAGAGATATCTTGCTCACCGCCAAGAGCTTTTTTTGGACGTCTCTCCGCAGATCATCTACAGGAGCTAGGGGATCCAATATTTTTTTAAATAAACCGCTGATTGTTAAAGTACATTAAATTCTGTTTAAGTACATTTTTTCCATTAATGTATAAAATAAAATGTCACTTTGGAAAAAATTCACAAAAAAACGCGTTTTTTCTGCTTCGCAAGTGGATATAACCCCTTAAGTACACTACTAGGATTGTTAGAATTTCTGTTTGAACAAGTATCAAAGTACAATTCAAATTTTAGTAATTTTCAGAAAGATATTTTCATGAAATTCTTGGAACAAAATATCACCAATTTGATTTCGAAAATTTCTATGTATTATGGATGTATGTGCATGGTATGCATCGTCTTTAATACTAATGTACACATGCATATGGTGTGTATGTAGATGGGCTCACACTAGCCTGGATGTGTGTGTTGTTTACTTTGTATAAGTCACAAAACTTAAAATGAAATTCCTAGCAAATAATTTGAAATTTTCCAAAGAAATTTCTGAAATTGAGAAATTTTCGTAGCAAATTTGTTCTTTAGGCTCAACTGATTTTATACCAACATGAGCAGAAATGAATTAATTAAATTGGAAATATATTAAAAACTGAGTAAATATTTTGTGCGTGTATATATGTATATATATACATATATTTATTGATTTACAAGCGTCCTGGCAAAAGCCATATTTTAAATGAGAATATTTCGTGGAACACTTGCACTTATTATTTTGCATTAAACTGCGCACAACAGAATATTTAAGCCATTGCAACCACAGCAACAATAATTAGATAGTTTGTAATAATAACAACAATGGCAAAGCCGTATTTATCATGATTAAGTGGCAAGTGATAGGTCGAAGCAGCAACTAAAGCAAAAACAACCAACGCATCTGCACAATGCAGTTGCCACACACCGAACAATAACAAGGAACAACAACATAAGCGCAAAAGCTTAAATCGACCTCAGCGGCAGCTGCAGCCGCAGTACGTGCCACGCATAGCAACAGTCAATCCAATAAAACAGCCTGCTGCAGCAGCATCGGGCGCCAGCGCTGTCGAGGACAAAGTGTTCAATTGTAATTGATGCGACAAGTGCAGGGATAGAATAGTGGCACACGCACACGCCCGCAAATGTACATATTTGCACGGTGTTATGTACACGGCATATACATATGTATGTATGTATAGATGTACGTATAATTTTGCATTGGTGCTCACATTTCGGAGGAATGTACGTCAGGGCTCGGCAAATTAATCCACACTGCATTGTAGAAGGACAACAACAAAGGACGCAAATATTGTTAAACCGCAGGTGAACACATCTACATTGTTGCATTAAATGTTATGGCAATACATTAGCAGCAAGAAGCAGAAGCAGCACAACAGTAAGGCAAACATATGTAATCATTTTTGACAGTTTTGTGACATCACTATAGCGCTATTATAATATAAAGGGGCTAGGTGAGTCAACTGGTTAAAAATTTAGATTCATATTACTGGGAACGACGAAAAGAAAGCTTTATATGCATTTTGAACAAATAGCTCAGAGCAGATGGAGCTCAATTATAAACTTCAAGATAATAAAGCAGATATGGTCTGAATATGACAAGAACAGAACCAAGGATCTACTATTTGGAGCAGTAATAGTATATACAGCTATTACAACTTTATAACATATTTGCCGCAGCTGCAATCTAAAAGGTAAAATAGAAAAGGTCTTCCACGTTCTCTATGAATGCCCAGATTTATCATTAAGCCGACACGAAATACTTGGAATCCATGAGATATCCAACCTTGAATGGATGTGCACAAAAAACATAACGGATATAAGTAAATGGTGGGAGCGCAACGATGAAACGAAATAGTAATTGAGACCAAGGGGCAGCTCTGAAGCACTCCTACTTATTACTAAGCCATTTAGACATAATCTCAAGGCAATTAAAAAAATTAGTTCCTTGCTTTTGTAATGCTAATATCCTTCGTGCGAATTGGAAAAGAAATGAATAACAAAATTTTTTCGAAATAAAAAATGGTGATTTTTCCACTGGATGTGCAATAATATGCATACGTAGGCTGCTATATATGGGTGTTTCCATGGTTACGCACGCGACATTTGTACACGTTTAATTGCGTTTGAATGTTGTAAAAATAGATATATAATGGGAAAAAGTCATATATTTTAGGATCGCTGCATTGTAGGTGATGAGTTCTTTCAAAAAAGTATTATTATTGGAAAATTGAGCAATGGGTACCCAAGTACCAGACAATCAAAGTTGACTTACGCACGTGACAAAAATGGAAATCGCTTTCAGAGCCGTAAGAAAAAATGCGAAAGTAAGCGAATTGTAGGAGATTTTTATCCAGGAAAAATTATTTTTATAAAGCTTAATAATGGAGCTTCATAATTCATGCTTGCTTCTAAAACAACTGAGCATGGTTTGGCTAAGACAAAAAAAATGTATTACTCACGTGACATTACGTACGTGACACTTTTTACCTTGACACATATTTTAGTAATTTTACATATATTTTCAAAAATTTTGACAAAAAACTTAAACTTTTATTCAAAAATGAAAAATAATAACTCAAAATAAGAATACTATATAATTAACTTAATTTAACTTAATTTTTTCCTTAAGTGAGTATCCTGTTCGAGCAACATTTATATATTCGTTATCTTGGTAGGAAAAGCAATGCATTTTTTGTATTTCTGGAATACCGCGGACAATTTCCCATTTTTCAATTAATGGTGGAAAAAAGTCTTCAATCTCTTTTGATGAGATATATAACAGACGAACTCCTTCGATGATTTTGTCAGCACATTCATAAAATGCAAAGGCATCCGGTAAAATAATATTATTTGCCTTAACCGCTTGCCAAACTTTCCGCTTCACCACCGCGCCGATTCCATCGACTGCACCTTTGCCATGCGAAGTCGTACAATGCTTTAAGCCAAATTCGCTAACAAACGAAGGAATGCTGGTGAGAATATACTTATTTTTGAATTGACTGGTGCTGCCATCAGAGAATATAAAAACCGTAGAAATTTCTTCGAATTGACTTTGAATTTTGTGCACAATTTTTGTAAGGAAACAATAGACGTCAAATTTGTTGTGGGTAAGTTTGTCACTAATGACAGCGAAAGATTCAGTTTGATCTCGCATCCATGCAACGCAAGTGAAAATAGTAACTTGTTGGTAGCTAAAGTGAGCTTCTTGGACCTCATTCTGATTGATCAATCGATAGTTTTCTGCAAAATCGATTTGCAAAATTAATTCATCATCACGTAAATTATTCTTTTTGTCCTTAAAATATCTTTGCTGAGCGCGCTTTATAAAATAATGAAGTTTAAAAGCTGGCAGCTGAATTTCCAGTTCATGTAACAAATCCGATAATGGCGCTATGGTATAGCTTAATGTTAAGCGATCATCAACTTTCCTCCAATAGCTCCATTTAACATTTTCTTCCATTTTGGATAGAAAATATATAGGCACCAAATCATGTTTTAGATCCCGTATACATTTATCATAGTCACTAATCATGCACTTTTCGTTCAATACATTGCAGCATGTTAATTTCAAAAAAGATTCAAAATGAGATGGAAACTGAGGCATAACTTTATGACATCCCTCTAGCAAAAATGCGAAGTTCGCATGATATTTACATGCACACATATTATGCGGAAGTTTCTCCATTAATTTAACGTTTTTGGGTCGATGGTGAAAAAATTGGGATTTACAAAGATATTCTGAAGTGACCTCGCTTCTGTACATTTGATAAGCTTCTGATACAGATACAATCATAAAGCGCTTTGCAACTACTAGCTTGTTGCAGATTAAAGTATCCTTCCGGCCGGCAGCTTGAACACTTATGTCATCTCGGATATAAAACTCGTGGACTGCTTTAATGTTTTCCGGCATATTATCATTTGAACATACTGGTGTCTCAGTTTCATTATTCGAGAGCTTGGGATACTTTTCATATAAAGCTTGTAGAACTTCATCTCTCTTTATTGCGTTCATTGGTAACGCCCTCTCTACCCTCTTTATAGCTTTGGCTAGTGTTTGTTTACACTTGTAACCACTTTTGAATTGAGTATTTGAATTTTTTTTCATTGCTCTACACTTTTGTTGTCGAACGCGATCTCTATTTCTTTTTTCTTTCAATAATTTTGAATTATTTTTGGCCTCGCATGCCTTTCTCTTCCGATATTCACGCATTTTTTCAGCGTGTTTTTCTTTATGTTCCTTAAGCTTATTTTCATCTTGCTTAAGCCTCTCCCTCCACCGATTTTGATTTTTAGCATTACGTGAGATCTAGGTGTAATATGTATTGTAAAAGTAAAATAATATTTATCAAATGGACTTTAATTAAGAGTGATTAAAATGAGACGCGTTGGATTCGGTTATAAAATAGTACTCAGCTCTGGTTGCCCAAAGCTCCTTTATTTATAGCATTCCTTATCCTAATTCATGTATGCACCACATGCTGAGTGCATACACACATCTTAACACTAATCTACTGTACATACCGAATTAGGTACACATATCTTAAACATAAGTGTTCTCAACGGCAAACACAATTGTTTCTTGTCTATTGTTAGTTTAGGATCATTTGCGATCTCAAGGGCAGGCAGAATTGTTTTTTAGCTATTATTCGTTTAGGATCATTTGCGGTCTCAAGGGCAAACAATCCTTTACATTGCATACATTAAATACTAAGATCACTAATCAATATACCCGAAATGAACATTTATTACATTGTTGATATAAATGGGTATTTGTAAATAGATATCTACGTTTAAGACTAGATTAGTATTAATAGATTATTATATTATAATAGATAATTATTATTAGACTATTTGTATACGCTGGCGATAATGAACATAAATATTTGAACTATTACAATTGTATCTTTACAAAAATATCTTCTTTACAATTGTAGCCGTTAAGAACTGTTCAGAAATCTGAACAAAGAGCATTAAATTTTTCGTACTTACCATTACGCACGTGACAAATTTCAAAAGTTAAGAAAAAAATTAATATTTGTAGAACGCTAGTTGTATTAATAAATTTTTTTAGCAAATACTAAACTTGCTTTACAAACTAAATAAAAAAACATTTAAACTGATAATGCGCGAATAATGGCACCATGTGGTCCTATTGCATTACGCACGTGACATACGAATGTTGCCGAAATAGAACTGAAAAAAATACCGTTATCGATGTGCAGTTTGATCTTTTCTGTCATTTTTATATTCATTTGTAGTTGTATCAATTACTTATATACCAAATTTCGATATTACATATATATATTTCTTTCGTCAGCAGCGATTAAAAGTAATACATTCTACAGCTTTTAAAGTGAATAAAAGAATCATAAGTTTTGCATACATTTTTTTTTATTTTAAAATTATAATAAGCTGAAATTTTTTTTGCATAGGAAAATATCAATAGTTTTCTTCCATTTTCTGTGTCTAAAAAAATTCTGCGAGCGTTTTGATTTTTTAAGTCACGGTGGACCATTTCATGGAAACACCCATATACATATTTCTGGCCTAGGCAGCACTAAGTGTTGCCAGGTGCAATCTGACATTTCCATTGGAAAGTCTGACATTTTTTAGCATAACATCACTCAGAACGTTTTGTCATTTAATTGTGAATTGTTTTATTTACAGGGAATTAAAAAATTCATCTCGGCCAAAAAATGGAATTAACTCGTGAACATTTTCGTGCAATCATTTTTCACAACTTTCGACGTGGATTATCACGACAAGAGTGCATCGATGAACTAAAATCTTTGTATGGCCACGAAGCACCATCCTATAGCACTTTGAAAAGCTGGTACAACGAATTCAATCGTGGCCGACGCTCGCTCAAAGACGAATTCCGTGAAGGTCGTCCAAAACCGCCGTTGTGCCAGAAAACATCGATGCCGTACGTGAACTGATAATGCAAGACCGTCATGTAACATACCTTCAGATAGAAGCATGTCTATGCATTTCTCCCACCAGCAAACATTCGATATTGCATGAACACCTGGCCGTAAAAGAGGTTTGTTCTCGTTGGATCCCGCACAATTTGACAATCGCTCAAAAAAAGGCTCGTGTGGATTGGTGTAAAGAAATGCTGAAAAAATACGATTGCGGTGCTTCAAAAGACGTTTATGAGATCGTCACAGGTGACGACTCATGGATCAATGCGTATGAGCCCGAAACAAAACAGCAATCGACCGTGTGGGTCTTCCAAGACGAGCCAAATCCAACGAAAGTTGTTCGTGGAAGAAGCACTTCGAAGCAAATGGTTGCCTGTTTCTTCGGCAAAACTGGTCATGTGGCGACTGTTCCGCTTGAGCAACGTAGGACGGTCAATTCTGAGTGGTACACCACCATTTGTTTGCCTGAAGTCTTCGGAGAAATTCGAAAAACGAACAAGAGAAGACGAATCATTGTGCACCATGACAATGCGAGCTCTCACACATCGGCTCAAACCAGCCCCTTTTTGATCGGCCAAAACGTCGAATTGATGGGTCATCCGCCGTACAGCCCTGACTTGGCACCCAATGACTTCTTTTTATTCCCACACATCAAGAAAATAATGCGCGGTCAACGATTTTCGTCGCCAGAAGATGCTGTTGAAGCATTCAAAAACCATGTTTTGGAGGTGTCTCAATCGGAGTGGAAAAAGTGCTTCGAAAATTGGTTTGAGCGCATGCAAAAGTGTATAAATCTTGATGGAGAATATTTTGAAAAACAATAAAACCATTTTCGTTGATAAATATTCCTATTTTCACTATTAGGCATATATAGCAGCCCTCGTACTATCGTCTGGACCAGGTTTAATAAAATGTAATAAGTGTGAATGGTTGCCAACTTGGATATTTTTGTTTGACATTTTTGTGAAGGATAAGTAATTTTACGTATAGAAACCCAATTCTAAGTGAATCTCAAAGATTCCCTTAATATTTATCCTTTACAATTTTTAAATAAAAACCAACACATGTGCTTTTTAATTGCACTTACCTGATGCTGTGAGTAGGCAGTTCGATGATTAGGACCTGTCGCCGGTCCAGGCGGTGTAGGGTACCGCTGTGGATACGGTGAGTATTGTGCAGCAGCCGTTCCTTGATTTGATGATTGTGGAGGTGGCGGTGGTGGACCGCCCGGCTGTTGTTGGGGTGAACTTGGATAGGAACCTGAATTTTGACCATGTGTTGGCGGATAAGGTGATTGACCTCTGGAAGTATTTGTCTGCAAAATCAAAAACAAAATGTGATTAAATATATATTTTTGACAAAACTCCGGAACATTTTATTTCTTATAAATGTAAACTAAGCTAATATAAACTAAGACGACTTAAGCATAGTATATCATATAGAAATAGGAAACCTTCTTCGAAAATCGAACTACCAAAATGCTTTATTAAAATCCTTAGGTATTGTGATGACGAACAAGTTAAAAACAGTTTTACAAGGAAAAGAGAAATTCTAAAATGCCATCTATCTAAAAGCCATACCTTTTACAGAAACAAATTAGCAAGAACTAAGAATGCATTTGAATTGAACTGAAGAAAATTGTCAAACAGGATATGCATTTATAAATATGGAAATGTGTATGCGTGACTACAAAAACAACAAATCATAGTCATAACCGAAGCACACGTACATATATGATTTTAATTATCCAAAAGATACAAAATCCTGTAAAAGCACTCAATGCAAAACGCACTATTTGCTCCTAGAGAGTTGAGCATAGATGTGCATACAAATAAACACATACAGATGCGTGCAACTAATTAACAACGCTAGTAGGAAAAATCCAAATCGGTTGATATTTTCATTTTCGAAAAAAAATTTCAACTGTATGTCTTAAAGATAAATTGTGCATATTTAGTTATTGTAAATTAGCTATTTTTTTGTTATAAAAGAGCTTTTATAAAATAAAGGCATTTTAGGACTTCGTAGTCAGAAATAGGTCGTGCAACTAATTAACAGCGCTTTCCTTTTTTTTTTGGAAAAAAATTTTTTTTTGGAAAAAATTTGGAAACATTTTTGTTTTTTTGGAAAAAAATTATACAGTTAGCAACGCTGGAATTGACATTGCCATGGTCATGATGAAGATTGAAGACTTAAGAAACGGGCGTGTATGTGTGGGTGCGCATAAATTTATGTTGGAAGGTTTATATGCCTGTTTGTTTGGAAAAAAATTTTTTTTTTTGGTTTTAAAGTTAATATTTGGTTGCACAAACTCATTACTGTCAATCACGGCTTTATATCTAAAAGGCATTGACTCTCCTAAACTTTGGCAAAATGTCCTTTGGCGTAGTATTCCATTATTGTTTAACCTTTTAGTATAATTCCTGGAAATTTCCAACTTTATGGGAACGAATTCTTTTCTTCAAATGTGTCGAAAGATTTTCGATTTCAAGTTTAAGTCTGGGATGCATGAAAGCCAGTCTAATAGGAGCCCCATGTTTTCCTGAAACCATTGTGTTGTACCACGCGCGCTATGTTTCAAGTCGTTATCTTGCTGGCTTTCACGTTACGGGCATATTGTCATCAGGATACGGTAACATTATGTTGTCCACGATTGAAACGTATTTGAACTGGTCCATGCGCCCATTTATTTTTCAAATAGGCCCAACACCTCACCACGATATGGCACCCCAAGTCATTATGCAGCCAACACTATGTTTTAAAGTTATTCTATGTATTTGGGGTCCAACTCCTTGCATCGAGGCCTGCGTGCATAAGTTTTTCCATCCGAAGAAATCCTATTTATCTTGCTTTCATCGAAAAATAAAACTATTTTCCACTCTACTGCTGTCAAATGGCGGTATTTCTTTGCAAACTCTAAGCGGCTCCTTTGATTCCGTTCAGAGAGCAATGGCTTCATCCTTGAAACTCTCCCAAAGAGTCCTGCCACGCGTAATCGTCTTTTTACGGTAACTACAGATAGTGCATCTAAGTTTTCTCCAAAAATCGCAACTCGAATTTGTTTTGCCGTCTTGTTGGGATCCTTTTTGAATCGCGGATAATTAAGTCGTCCTTCTGAACATTAGATTTTCGACGTTTCTTCTTTCTTTGAACTTGTTTTGTCATTTTATTCTCATTGAAATGCCTAACTGCAATAACTAAAATCAACCGCTTAGGGAAATTTAGGGTCTTTTCAATGTCTCCGTAAGATTTCCCATGCTTATACATCTGTACGATAACAGCTCTAATGTGCTATCATATTTTCTAGTTTCAAATTAAGGTCCATATCCTTATTGCAACAACAACGACAACTGAATGTCAACCATATGGACACACCCCGTACGTACCACGTAAATACATATATTTGTATCAAACAATTACTTTGCCATTCTAATTCTCGTCACCCACACGCTCTGCTGAACTATATGATTACCACTCGGGTGTCAGAGTAAAAGGTGAAACGCGTTACAACAAAATTGAACTAGCATCAATTGGAAAATAATGACAACATAATTTGTTTCGACCATTAAAAGCAGATTATTGTCATGTCGGTGAGGAGAGCAAAGAGAGCCGTGACGCGCCGATTTGACTGAGAAAAATGTTATTTTGGCTGAGTGATGATATTGAGGTGTAGTTTGCATTTTGTGGCATACGAAAAAGGTTAGTTCAACCACAACTACTATTTAATGCCCATCAAAATATTTTTCCGATGTTTAGCGTAGGCTGCAACTATTCCAATGTCAGACTCTTCGAAAACCTTGCCAATAAAATATATTTAAATAAACATTTGTTCCTATATTTTTACTTAATAATACCTATAATTTTGCTTGCTACAAGCTAGTCTTGTATCAATTTACCTTTACAACTTTATTGTTTCTGTTACATGTAAGATTTTTGACAAAAACATCATCGATCAATCGAAGACAGTTACAATAACTTTCATACCCAAAAAATATGCAGACCAATAAAAATGAAGTGGCCGGTTTATGAGGTGGAAAACTATAAAAACGACAGCAACAGCAATAAATGCAGTGAAAAAATAGAAATCAAGGTCTTCTTGAAGTAAAAACTAAAATTAAAACTGACACAGAGTGTAACGCACAAAATAAAACTAAAACTCAATGAAACCAAATAAATTATCAAATTGGGGAGCAGCTGACATTGAAAAACAAATTACAAATCGAAAGAACAGTTTGAAAAAAAAAAAATAAATAAATATGTATGTCCAAACACACCAAATATAATATGTGCTGCCGGAGAGGGCGAAAGCGTAGATACGCAAAGCCGAGCCGAGAGCAAGGCAATAACAAGTGAAAAAATGGTAGTACGTAAAGTAAAAACCTAGTGAATACCGCGCGGCAATATTTACTAGGGTATTTGAAAGCATCATCTGCGAGAAAACGATACGAACATACGTACTTGCACAAAATTGTTGGCAGAACAGAACTTGGCATTGTGAGTAATGCACCAGATGCCGAGCCCCCACAAGTATTCCTGGAACCCCTGGCAAGCAAGGGCGACGACTATAATTATATTGTTGCAACGACTATGCCTGTCATAACCGCTGGCTATATTGACGCTATATTCTATCACAGAGACTACAATAACAAACAATAAATAAAAAAAAACGACAGAAAAATGAACTATAACGCGAACAATATAATATGTATAAAATAAACTGATGGCAGCATAAATAAAAGAGAGAAAGAATAACATTCAATGACATTAAATAAAAAAACAAAAAACGATTGAAAATAATTTGATTTTTTTACATGACTATCCCTCAATGATTTTGCAATATTTTCCCTTACATTTCATTTTTAATTTCTTCGATCAGCACTTAAGTCCCCTAAATGAAAATAAACTGTCATATAAAATTTATGCTTTCGCAAAAAATTGCAAATATATGTATGTATTAAGCATTTATATTAAATCGAAAAGAGAAGAAAAACACAACAACAAATGGGTAGACATTAGACAAAGCTAAAAGCAGTAGTCAAACAACGAACGAGTGCTCAGCACTGCAGAACTATGTCGCGGCCCACCCGCATAAGAGCAAAGATAGGGCGCAATAATACGAATCACGCACAACAACCATATCTAACGAATGGAAGCGAAATGACAAACACAACTTCGTCGGCATGAATGTCCTTACTCGTTACTTCGTTCGTCGCAACCCTCGTGTGTGTGCGCAGAATTCGTTTATTCTCTACCAGCGAATTCAAAGTGGACATGAACGAGAATATGTAAACACATACAATGCTAAATATACATGTACACACATTGGGGTATATAATTTTAATCGATTTTCCATATCCATCCAACACCGTAAATGGTTAATACATATTCAATGAGCTCCCATCCACCTGTCACCAGGCGCATCCGACACAACATGCACGTACATACACACACACACACAGACCCAACTACTATATGTGAGATAACTCCACCAACCATCAAGTATTGCACGAATAAATGAAAATCTCAGCAATACACTTTGCGTTGGATGAACCCGACTAAACGCCCAGCAACGTCACATGCCAATCGTATAGACAGACAATTGCTGGGACAGTCGGTCAACTAATCGTTTGTTCGTTGTGCCGTTCGATCCTGCCGTCTGTCGCACGGAACTGTCAGGCTGCAGACTGCATCAGTGCCACCTGCCCACATTTCATGGATTGCCGCTACACTTCTGTAGAGCGCTGGTTGGCTTTCGGGCCATTCAATGCGGACAGACATAATTTCGAGCACTTTTACTAACACTATGATAGCATGCGTGCGTGGGCGTGTATATTATGTACACATTGATGTACATATTTCAATACCAAGAAGGTTGTATCGTTGGCTGCTGGGTTTACCATCAACGGAAATGTGATTTTGCCGAACAAAGTGCGAAATGGAGCAAAAAAAAAAAAAAGACTGCATAAGAGCAACCACGTAAATCGATTAAAACTGAGAATTGTTAGGACGCCATGAAAAACAGCTGATTGCGTGGATGCTGCTGGTAGGTGTTTTACGGGTCTGAATGGGCACCATTTGTAGTAATATCTGTAAGCAACTACGAGAGTTAACAAAGCGAAAGACTATTGGTGTGGAGCAAAAATATGAATGAATGTGCTACCGTTATATATGTATGTATGTATGTAGGTGTTAGGCGCATATGACGGCATCTTGTATCGCACATGGCAAGTATATTAGATTTCTAGGGAATGTTACGTCTAATTATAATAGACGAAGCGATGTTTCGTTTCATATGTAGTGATACTAATATTCCATCCCGACTTTGTTATATACTCCCTCAGCCGAGAATGTCTCTTGACAGAAATGCCTCTTGATGTCGATCATGCCCAAAACCAAGTTCATGTATATACAATGAGGGAAGTTCTTCGACTTAGTGTGGTAAAACAGAACTATGGAAAGTTAAATAAGTAGGTACGAGTGCTTATAGTCACAATAGGAGTCGTTAATCAATAGGCTAACCTGCCGGCAATGCAATCGCACATAACTACCTGTCAGGATATTCCCCTTAACAAGCCAATAGCCAACACACAGTGCTTTCTATTCAAGTTCGCACTTTGGCTACAGTAAATCAGCATTAGTTTGAAGAAGTCGACTAACTCGAGTGGACGCCTTACACAACCGCACACACGTGCGCAAAAAAAATTTATATAAATTGTGTAATGCGAAAGACGAAAAAATTGAGCTGATGGCAAGAAAAACTTTGCTGCCATTAATGAAAGGATTTTTTCCCTTCCTACCCTCACCCTGCGGACGGATCAGGCGAGTGGCAAATGCAGATATTACGGAACTGCTGAATTGCATGGTAAAGCACGGAAAGAGGCTGCGACGCAGTGCGAACAGCAGTGAATTCGAGACTCCGGGTCACAAATGTGCGCATACATACAACCAAAGAACCGAACGCCCGACACAAGCGCACATAAAACCAGCCCTTAGCTTTTGCCGGCAAATGGATGAGCGAATGACGAGCGGGCGGTCGGTCTCGCGAACAGACGGGACATGTGCAAACGAAGGACGATGTAATGCCGTAACATTTTATAGCAAAAAGCATCTTTGGCAATTGTAAACAAAAACAACAAAATCATATAAAACTGTGACGATTTTGTTGTTGCTGTTGTTGTTTGCCAACCATGCGCCTCACAATAGGTGAAGGAATACGAATAACAGTGCAGAATGCGGCAATAAATCTAATGGAAGGATCTGCACCAGAACAACAGCAGTAGCTTTGGTGGCGGTGACGACGAAAAACTGGATAAGCGAAGGGCGTACAAGCATAGCCGCAGGGGCGCACACAATCGACTGAAGTTAGCGCGAACAGACTAACACACACACACACTCATTCATATGTACCTGAGAGAGGTATGTAAGTAGAACGCGCGTAGATGGAAATCACAAAAACACAGACATGCCGAGCCATAGGAAAAGCATGCTAACGCCAGAGCTCATGAACATGCACGAAGAAGGGTCGTTACGGTCGCAAAATCCATCAACAACAGTTTGCGCACAGATAGGCGGGGCATGTGACAAACGAGGGGCGAAGTACAATCCCAAAAGGCAGTCAGGCAAACAAGCGAACGGGCAAATGGGATGACGATAACCGTTCCAAACGTTGTAATCGGACGATGGCGGTACAGAGTGCGTGGAATGCGGATAAGCTGAATAAATGCAGACACAGGCATACTCTACCAGTCAGCAGACCGACCGACTAGCTTCGCGACGAAACGACATACCGACCAACCGACCGACCGCCGAAACGACCGAATTAACAAGCAAGCAACATTTGTACTCATACAAAGGTATGGCATGTGTACGGCTGAATAAGTGAGGAGCGCTTGTGCTATGGACACGTACCATAACCTTCCACTGGGGGCGGGCTGTCGGGCGTGCATAAGCTGTAACAAACTTATAGAGCGACAGAGCAGGGCAGAGCGCGGCAAGAGAGATGCGACAACAGACTGTGTTCAACATGCGCGCATTCAACGTACAAAGGGAAGGTCGTAATGACTGACACATCGAACGACCGTGTGCGAAACAAACATGAGGGCTCTGTTGCGGCAAAATATTGTACATAAGTATTAGCCTGCAAAGTTTGTAGTGGCGGGCGCGTCTTGGCTTCATTTCGTTTGCTGTTAACTTTGCCGTTCTTGACATCACATTGCTGAGCCAAGAGTTTATAATTTCACGATAAAATGGTATCGCCGACGCCGCAGAAGTCCCAAAGATGCGCAGGCAACCACAAGGTATACGCGAGCGATACAGCTCAGAGATACTAAGTACGTGTCTGACGAGCGAGCTAATGCAACCTACTGACCGTACAACTGACCGACGTGCCATCGCGCGCTACAACCACGTAATTCAAAAGCAACACCATAGCAAGTTGCTGCAAGTACTGCTATGCTGTTGCCTGCCTGCCAGCCATAATGAGCGATAGACAGGCGGAACGGCAAAAGCAAAGCGCGCCGCACAGCGCAAAAAGGAGATTCATGTTCATGGCAGGACTGAAATTATTTTAATGTAGCACCAGCAAAACAAAGCAACTGCCGAGATAGCTGGTCGAGGATAGTCGAAGTGTGCGAAGAATACTCAACAGAATTCGTGGAGACCATACAAAGTAAAAAAAAATTGGCATGAATAAGACGGAGCCAACTAAAACCAAACTAAAGCATGACAAGACGATAGAAGACGTGGGACGGTGGGCTTTCCGTTGCTCCACTTCAGCCGGCGAAATGAGTTGTTATGATTTAATTTTTGGGCTCGGCGAGCAACGGCAACTAACAATACCGGCTGAGGAAGCAGTCATGGGCTAGGGAAGAATTGAGGGCGGGACGCAACACAACAAATGGTACTTTTCACTGACAAAGTACCACGTTGTATATTAATAGAGCGTCACTAACGACAACCGTACGTAGCCGTGCGGCAAGAGAACGAGTTCACAAATAAAACGAAGTAGAGTAAAGCGGATAAAGTAATGGCAAACATGGTGCTTCTGATGTGTCTGAGCGCGAACTTTGTAGCAGGACTGACGGTGATCAAAGAGGCAGGCGGTGGTACAGAGTAAGCGACGGCATCGTCATTTCAACATTAAAATGAGTACCAGCAAACAGACGTGCGACCGAAGCGCCCCGACCCGACGAGAGCGCGTCGAACGTACAAACAAGATTGCAATGCAGAGTACTCGCGCATCAGATGTTTTAATGGAAATGGAAAAGGCAATGGAAATTAATGTAAACGACCACGATACGCACGCGAGAATAAGTAAGAGTAAGTTCTATGAGGAATTGAAAATGGGGTTGCATGGCAAGCCGAAACTCAAATACAAAGTACTAATGCTAGCTTATAGAGAGATGGGTTTGTGTGCGAATACGTTGCTGAGTGTGATGTGGCATACAAATTTCCTTTGATGTTTACGTATTACGTAGAAATGCCGATTTAGTAGGGTTTCCATTTTTTATGATGTTGATGTCCTTGTTGTTACTGTATTTTCTGCAGCTAGTAGCGGTGATTGTAACGCAACAATGATAAAACATTGGGTGAGATTAAAGTGAATTGAAGTTGATGGCGCTACAGCGGCACAATGGGAATACGGCACAAAAGTAGGCTTATTGTAGGGAGTCTAGACGGCTTTGTAGGTTAACTTTAAGTTTGATTTTAGATGTTTTTTGAAGTGTTTGACAGTTTTTTTTGGACAGACAGACAGGCCAACATATCACTACTAAGATTTCATTGGGATTATGAAAACCTAGACTAATCATTAAATTAAATAATGAAAGCTCGGTATAAAATAACCTGGTTTATTGTTCTTATCACATACATTGAAATATTGTCTTTGTATGCATGCTGGCAAAAATACCATTTTACTATCAAATATAGAGTAAAATGTACATTTTAATTACAAAGCATCTGCTGAAAAAATTCTATTCACTAATATTAACATCAAAACAAATATTCAATATTTCAAATTTCGATTATAATGGTATGTACATAAAGATCTACATATGTGTATACATTTCAATGCATTTTAAAATCTTCGGAGTTTTATTATTGATATTTTATTGTTATTGTAATAACAGCAAAAGCATGATTAAGTGCTGACGAACTATACAATTTTATAAGCTTTAATAAAACAAATAGAAGACAGCAAATATGATGGCAAATAAGATTTTAATCAATTTTAGTAAGAACTTCGTGCGAAGTAATTTATTTATCTGTAAATAATATTTCGCTACAAAAGTGGTTGAAAACACCAAAATTCAGGACAACACACTTGAAGTTATAAAAATAATATGCTCAATGGTATAATTTAATAAAAACAATGTATCACTTTTTAAAAATAAGTTTATATTGTTGATAAAGCGTTTTCTCGAATTTATCTGATCAAATTTGATTCGGATTTATACTCAGGAAAGCTTCATGTCCATAGTTCAATTAGGGCGTGTTTGAAAGCACTTTGTTTACGACGCGAAACATTGGTCTTAATATGGAAAAAATATTAAACAACGGGATTGCTTGAAATTTTGTGTTTTCAATGGAGTCACGGCTACAAAATCATTGAAAATTTTGCAGATATGTTTTGGGGATACAACTTTAATACTTGCCTTCTGCAAGGCGTCCACCAACCTCTGTTAATCACGATAATATCAGAAAAATTAAAAAAAAAATTACAGAAACAGTGTTTGAAAATCGTCGTGTTGGCATCAAAAAGATAACAGAAGATCTTAAAAAATTAGCCGAAACCGAAAAAGCAAAAAAATTACTGAAGCCATGCAACAGGAGACGAAAAGTGGATCGAATACGAAAATAATATGCGAAAACGATCATGGGCCAAGTGTAATGAAGCTCAGCAAATGGTTGCAAAGCAGGATTGACGCCTCGAAAGATTATGTTGAGCGTTTGATGGGATTGGAAAGGAATCATCCACTATGAGCTGCTCCAGCCTGGTCGAACGACTGATTCTACATTTGACTGTCAATCTATCAATCAAACAATCGAAAAAAACGGCCAGAACTGATCAACAGAAAGTGATTCGTCTTCCATCAAGACAACGCTAGACCACACACATCTTAGATGACTCTCCAAAAACTGCGAAAAATTGGCTGGAAAATTTTGATGCATCCACCATATACCCTACCTTGCACCATCGGACTACCATTTGTTTCGGTCAATGCAGAACTCCCTTAATGAAGTAAAGTTGCCTTCAATAGAAACCTGTGAAAATTACTTGTCGCAGTTTTTCGCAGAGAAACCAGAAAAGTTTTACACTGATGGAATAATGTCTCTAGCGGAAAAATGGCAAAATTGTTGGTTGACCAAAATGGTACATATTTGGTTCATTAAAGTTCATTATAAATATAAAGTTGAAGTTTGATTAGAAATACGAAAAAATTTCCGGCTACCCGCACACATTTACCCGGTCACATTTTATCAGATGGTATATCAGAATACAGCGGATTGTTGTAGCGAAAAGTCCTAGTTCTTCAGAGAAAAGGAACGCAGCAAAAGCGTCGAAAATACTAACATAAAGACTTTAAAGAAGATTATGTTGCCTTATTGAGATGTAAAATATACGAGTACCAATCTGATAGATTAACGAAATACTACTTACTACAAGGCAAATTATATATGTAGGTATATGTATGCGTAAGTGTCGAAGGGCATGGTAATAGCAAAAAGAACGCAACAACAGAGTAGACTAACAGCTATTCGGTTCTCTGTTCATTATTATATAAAAATGATAATAAACACGATGCCGTCGCAGATGGCACAGATATGAGAGAACGATGCTGATGTTGTTAAGAGCAATGTTTAAAGCAAATACAGCAAAAATGTTAAAGCAAGCAACGAACACACTTGTAGCAAGCACTTGAAAATGTGAGCAACAGTTTAAGAGTTGAAATAAAATATTGAGCTTAAGAGCTGTTGTTATTATTATTGCTGCTACTGCTCCCACTAGCTCAACTATACGACCCAAAACCTGTACCTGCACACTCTCCACTGCCCACACTTCTGCAATTATTGCTTTTCAGCAATTTTCCTCGTATCGCATGACACATGAAAGTATAATATTTATGGTATGTATGTGAGTGTGAGTTGTTAATGCCGGCTTTTAGCGCACGATTTTCACTTTCTTTATTACAACACCAACAAAAGTAAAAAATGAGTGCCTACTTTGGCAGAAGTAATAAAAATAACACAAAATAAAACGTTTATGTGTAGTATATACATATTATATAGTACATATGTAAGTATGTATGTGGTCGCGCAAGCAAAGTGTTGCACACTTTTTTGGGAGCAATTGCAAACAAAGTAAATGCAGACGCTTGTTTTTCCTGTTATGTATAAATGTTTCATACATATGTATGTATGTATGTAAGTTTAGAGTTGGGGGGCGCGTCAGTAACGACACACATTTTGAAGGTCAAATTTTCTGACACAAAAAGGAAACGAAACATGTTGACACGTGAAACACAAACACACACACACACATACTGCAAATCCGTGGTGTAAAGCGTGCAAAGCAAATCAAAAGGCAACAGTTTGTCGATTGTATTGCAAGTGAAGGAGGACAATCAGTTGGTCGAATCGTCGGTTGGCTAGGTGAATGAGTAAATGTGCGGCAGTGTACCGACTTTGGTTTGTGTACTCTACTGAGGCTCACGTGCACGCAGCAGCAGCAATAGCCGAAAATATTAGCAACACTTCCGTGCCGAAAAAGGCAGAGGTGCAAAACCGAGAACGGTGCAGATGTGGCAAGGTGTTGATAGTGCGCCGTTGGTTGTTAGTTTTTGGTTGTTATGCCGATACTAACGTCGACAACGACGAGGACAAGTGATTTGTGACATTAAGTGCTATCAGGCAGCCGGGTTGGTTGCAACGCGCCAGCTGAGTAGTGGAGATGGCTCCCGCCAACACTAGCGCGCGATGGGGTTGTGGACAGTGAAAATGAATAGCGTAAGTGGATCAGCAATAATAATAGCAAAAACATCAAATACGCGAACCGAAACACCAGACAAGAGAAGAGATTTGAAATATGTATGTATGTTGACGGCTACTGGGTACCCGGCAGTTATTTGCAGTTAAGCCTTTCAAATGCTCTCGTAGACATAGTAGCCAACAATAATAACCAACAACAGCTTTGCGTAACAGATACTCAATGTGTTCACTAAACCATTATAGCAAACCTCCTCTATATGTATGTATGTATGTATGTATGTGGCTCGACGGCACTAAATTGGACAAATTCTATAGATGGCGAGTAGTGCTCCACTGACTTACTAGTGTTTTTACGGCAAAATGTCGGCGCTGATGACGTACGAGTAGAAATGTGCGCAGACCAGAAATGCAGAATAGCAGTAAGAAGCAGGAACAGCATAGGTGTTGATACTCCATTGAGATGTATGTATGTGTGTGTATTAGTATTTAGTTTACGCGCCGGCACAACATGCGTTAATCGACTAGACAACCAGACGGCTGTGGTGGCGAAAACACTGATGTACCCGTGTAGTTACGACATGTATGTATGTTTGTAAGCATGTTTACTGTCGGTGAATATGACCGAAATAACCAAAGCAACAGTGCAATAGAAACAACAATAAGAGGTTCCATTGATTGCAATGACTAGGCTAGGCACATAGTCAAATGCATACATATAACAACATACTTGCCGAACATCGCAATTGAAAGCTTCGAGTGGCGAACCTATAAAGTCGATGGAAGCATTTAACCAAACCGACAACGGTGGCACACATAACCCACAACGTTATGGCGCAGGAAGCAGACAACGGGACACAGTGGCAACGTACTCAAACAAAGCTTTGGACTTTACTGTTTGTATAATGTACTTACAAGCATGTGTTTGTATAAATATTGAAATTTCCCATTGAGATTTATGGTAAGGTAAGCCAACTATGGTGCGCCTCGGTTGCATGCAAAGCCGAATATTGCTAATTTGTATGTGAATAACCTCTGCAAATATATATTGGTGGCACAACAATGGTTAATAGTTTAATTTTGTTCCGCATTTCTATCTGCTTCTGTTGGCAGAACGAATCTTTGTTAATTCGTTGTGACACCAGAACGCTCTCACGTCTAAAGAAGTCTTTAAGACTCTCTCTAACAAAATAGAATAATTTTTCGTGTTGCATTATCATATTTAGTTCAATATATCAATGCAATATGCCGTTTTTAAGGGTTATGGACACTGTAGAACTTTCTCAAAAAATAGTTATTTCTTTGTTTTCGCTTTAAATATGCTTCATGGTCATGAAAATACGTTTTAAGTTGATTTGTAGCGAAGAAAATTTTTTCAAACGACAAGCGTAAGTCCGTGCAGCTATGGTTATATGTGAAACTTTACTATTTATCCAATTAGCGTGGTAAATAACTTTG
Source organism: Bactrocera zonata (assembly GCA_037783105.1). Classification (NCBI taxonomy): domain Eukaryota; kingdom Metazoa; phylum Arthropoda; class Insecta; order Diptera; family Tephritidae; genus Bactrocera; species Bactrocera zonata. Next base: position 74,305 of record JBAWJQ010004691.1, read on the forward strand.
AAAATTTTAGAATTTTGAGATTTTCTTTAAAATTGCATTTAGATTATTGGGTTGGGTTGAATCCCATTATGCACAGATCGATCCAAATTTCAACAATTACATTTACGAATACTATTTTGGTTAAGAGAATTGTATCAAATATTGACATTGAGACATCACAGGTCAAGCTGAGATCATAAATCAAGACGATACGATAATTACAAATTAGCCTGCAACAAAACGATAAATTCAAACCCTAAGGGACATCTGAACTGCAGACATATCATATAAGGATTTTTGAAATAGGCTAACCTCACCAGAAAAAAGAAACGTCGGTATATAAATTATCTGTGTAACGATACTTATAGTTCTCAGTTTTTGAGATTTCAATCCGAAAATATGCGCAGAACCTTTTCTCCCCAAGAAACTACAGATTTTTCAGATCCAGCAATATCAGACCACTATAACATATTGCAACCAAGCAAACTGATCGATCAAAATGAAATTCTTGTATGGAAAATTTTTCCATTTGATGAGATATCTTCACGAAATTTGGCATGGATTATCGTCCATGGCAACGATACAATATCTCCGAGCAAATTGTTCAGATTGAACCACTGAAGCATATAGCTACCATACACACGGAACGATAAAAAAAACAAGGTCTTATAAGATTTTTTTTATTTGTAAAGAGTATTATAGCTTCGGTGCGATTGCAGTTAACGTTTTTTCTGTTTCATTATTCATTCATGCGTAATAAGGCAAAGGTAAATTTTAAGTTTCGTAGGAACGCTTTTCAATTTTGCGTTCAAGCATAAATTTATTTACCCTTTTTCTAGTGTCTACCACCGAATGCCACAAAAAGCAATCAAGCATAAAATATCGAGCATGAAATCAGCGTGATAAGGGATAATTGACGAATACAACCTAATATTCGAACCGCTGCTAACCTAGCCGCCTATTGTCCCTGTTGTTGAAAAATAGTTCAACAACTTAAGTTTGTATAAAAAATAGTTCTGCAGGCTTTGTTTGATTCGTGCATATTTAAAGGTTTTACAAATAGTACACTCACATACAATATTTTTCAAAGTTGTCGAATTGGCTCTCTACATAACCAAAAGTTTTGCATTAAATCAAGCAATGTACCACAAGTTACGAAATATATACATTTTTACATAGCAATCGTACACATAAAGGTTCCTTCCCCACGACGACGCAGCTCAGCTGTTTTTTACATAACAAGTAAAACAAGAACAGACTCTCCGAATGGCCTTGAACTTCATTTAATGGTTTCGCGCATAAACCAAAAAATACGACGAACAAATAAATGCGAAGAAACCAGCAACAAGCAAAGAGGCAATGAACCAACCAACTTCTCGACCGACTGACAAAGCAGCAACATAAAAAAAATGTAAATATGTGAACATAATAGCGCAAGTGAGTACATTTCAACAAACTCATACCTTTACTATGTAAAGATGTATGTTTACGGCAGTGACGTCGCTGACGTTGGCTATAGTGCTGAGTATATGGTTGAAGTATGAAAATGGCATTGACGCCGATGATGGTGTGGACACATTCGACGTCTGTGAAACGGTACTACTTGCGACACACACAACTCTACAGTCTTTAAAGTTTGCGAAAAATCCGCAGAAATATCTGTATACATTTGTATGACTGTGAGTGGAAATGGGCAGCCGCAGTGACGCGCAGGTGTCGTTTTAAGAAGTGGCATAATGCGGTAACACAGCACGTGCCAAAGAAGAATAACTTTAAATTTTAAATTTGGTGTTTGGGCTGGAAGGAACACGCCAACCAACAAGCCAGATAGTATGTACGAGTATAAACAAGAGCAAATAACAAACGTATGACTTCGGTGGCATGCCACAGAGTATGTATATGTACATATAAACATTATAAAGCACTTTGTTTTTTTTTTTTTTTTTGACATACATACAAATAAACAAATGTAGATACTGCATTTATATCTGTAGAATTCATTTGTCAGCACTGTGGAAATACAATACGGAAATCAACACAGGCCAGTTTGATATCCTTGTTAATTCTTCTTCACCATCGTAATATTCGCCTTGTTCTTTGTTCTTTTTGTGCTCTTGGTGTTGTTGTTGCTGCACGGCATTGCTGTTCGGTTGGACTTCAACCTGTCAGTCCACCTTGCAGTTTTTTATTTTATTTTTATAAACATTTCTTCACCGCGCACATTTTTATATGTTATTTTTATTTATTATATGGGGCTATACTTCCTTTTTGTGTACATATTCTTCGCCTACCACTCATTCTTGTGCAAGTGGCGCCAGTTTGTCTACCCAGCGGCACGGCACAGCCCAAACCATGCGTCAAGAAAGCATCACCAGCACCGTCATCCGATTATAAAGGCAACAACAACAATAACAAAATAAAATGCAACAACAAAGGCGCGTGAGTACTCACATTACCGTTGTTTCATTCATTAATACGAATTTTTCTGTTCCGTAGTTTTTTCTTATGTGCGTTTTTCTGTTTTGGTCTGTTTTTATTTACATTTTCTCTTCAATTTGTTTTATTTATCATATATATAATGCCGGCTTGCATGCATATACATATGTATGTATGTATGCGAACTTTCATATCGTCTACCAGACTACCATTCATTGCAAGACAACCCAGCCTGTGTGTGCGTTTGTATGTTTGTCTGTCAACGCCGGTTAATTCTCTGCTGCGACCTGATTGCTTTTAGGCACATACGTACGTACATTCGTATATACGATTGTGTGTCGATATGTATGTGAATAGGTACATATGTATGTATGTATGTATTTTAGTTATGCGCACATATTTGATTGTTTATACCTATGACTGCTCAAAGTCCATTGACTCAATCGTTTGCAAAAACAAAAACAATCTATGCAAACTTATATCTTAACGTTGTTGATTGCTGTTGTTATTGCTGTGGCTATTTGTGCCACCATCGTCACGTCACATAGTCACACTTGTTTGAATGAAATTTAAATTCAGCACATTTAATGATTTAGGCACACACTTACATACATACATATGTACATAAGCATAGATACTTATGTACATACAGCTATGGACAGAGATTTAGCGCACTTTCTTAATGTGAAGTATGATACTTAATATTGTTATATTTAAAGAAAGTAGAATCAATATAATGTAAAAAAACTATTTATTACTTCAGTAAAAAGTAAAATAGTCCAAAAATTCTTAGTTTTCTATAATAAAAATACAACGTTTTGTTCAGTTTACATTATTAAGTCAAAATTGGCTTGGACAGCTATTTAGCGCACTTTCAAAGATCAGTAAGCAAAAATAAATTTATTAACACGTAGCGTGAAATTTCTCTGATATTATAACTAACTTGGTTAATACTTAGTGGAATAACCGTTATTCGTTATCACCGCTTCACATCTGCGTGGTAAGCTCTCTATTAACCTTTGGCATCTGTCCAAAGGAATAGAGTTCCACGTTTCCTGTACTCCTGCCCAAAGCTCGTCGCAATTTGTAAATTTTCTTTGCTCAACTTTTTCTTTGACATCATTCCACAAGTTCTCGATTGGGTTTAGATCAGGACCTTGCGCTGGCCAATCCAGAAGTGGAATTTTTTCTTGTGCAAGCCAGTTTTTTACCACATTTGCTGGTCGTTGTCGTGCATAAAGATCCAGTTTACATGCATAATATCATAGGAATATGGCTCCATTGTATTCCTCAGTATATTAAGGTATGCAAATTTATCCATATTCCCTTCTATCTTTACTAGGGGTCCAACTCCACGCCATGAAAACGACCCCCATACTTTTAAATTTCCTCCCCCATGCTTTACGGTCTTTTTGGTGTACCTTGGATTGACTTCTTGGTTTTTTTCACGATGTACAAATGTTTTACCATCAGGACCAATCCGGTTTATTTTAGTTTCGTCCGTAAAAAGTATCCTTTTCCAAAAATTTAAATCTTTTGATCTATGGCTATGAGCGAACGACAAACGCGCTTTAATATTTTTTTTCGACAATAGCGGTTTTTTTCTGCTTACACGTCCATACAAATTATTTTCATTTAAACGTCTTCTTACTAGTCTACTTGACACGTTTAAGTCCAATTCTGCATTGACTTCGACCATAATCGCGCGTGAGGATTTGAAAGGATCACCTTTACACTTTCGAACAATTATTTTATCCTCGCGGGTGGTTGTTTTGCGAGGGGGAGCCTTACGAATTTTGTTTTGTTTTAACAAATTTGGATCACTCTTAACATTTTTGATGGCATTGTACACCATTTTTCTTGAACATTTTATTATTTGAGCAATTTTTACTTGATTTGTACCGTTTTTGTAAAGGTCCCAAATTATTTTTCTTTTTTCAATCGAACAGTATTTCCCTCTAGCCATTTTATCAAAATTTGTAATATTACTAAAACTATTGAGTACAAGTTCACAACTGAGATTAATTCTTTGTTGGACCAAACACAACTAATGACCGAAAAGTATAAGTGCGCTAAATCATTGTCCAACGAATTTATGACGAAATTTAACAAAAACAAATTAACGGTATCTGAGGGGAAATGATAACGGTTACTTTCCACGCATTTAAAGAGGCGACAGAAGCAGTATTGACCTACTAACAACAAATTCATGAAAAGATCGCTCTCTTAAAAGTAACGGTAATATTTCTAATTATGAATGCAAGTGCGCTAAATCTCTGTCCATAGCTGTATATACCTGCCTGCCATATAAATTGCTTTGTCTCAATAGATTTTGTTCTTAATTTCTTTAGCGTACTCACGCAACGGTTGCTTTATTGTATATTTCAATATTTATTTTTAGATTTCATTCAATTTTTTAACTGAATGGTGAATTACACAATTTTATTGCATCTTATATGTATGTGTGTCTGTGTCATTATTAGATTAGGTTGTGGGTGAAATATGTGAATTTTTTTATGTCGAATGTAGATTTATTTTAAAATATTTTCAAAAATATTGAAGTTGATTCGGCAAAGTTTCGGAGATATGAGTGCATTTGCAAGAATTTTTTAACTTTTCGAAACGTTATTTTTAGAGCCGGTGAGGAACATTTCTTGGAAACGGCTGTACCGATCGACTTTAAATTTTCACACGACCTTTTTTAAATGTACAACATACATATTTGTCAGGTAATTATCGAAGAAATAAGATTTCTGAGAAATAATTTTTTAAGTCACTCTGTAGTATATGTAGATTTTTTTACAAAGACGACTTGACAATCCGCCATTTTTGTTTCGATCATTACCTGTATCTATTGTAAATTTTTTTTGTTTTTGGATTTGAGCCGAAAGATTTTCCCTACAGTCATTTTTCGCATACCCTCATGGCCTGGAAATTGGTAGGGAGATCAAGGAAAATCCAAATTTTTCAAAATTCTGTAAATGGATGCATCTAAATAAAATCTACAAATAACCCATTCTTCTGAGTTGCAAAAGGATATAACTCTTTAAAATAAATACACCGAACTGTTTTTTTACACGGTTTCTTTTTACACGTATTTAAAGTTACACGGTTGCATTTTTTTTTTATAAAAAAGTCGATGGCGCAAGACCTTTCGGAAAGTAGTCCGACAATTCAAAACTCTATTGCCGGACGAAAGTCACCGTTGGATAATTTGATGAATATCTCCAGTGATGCTACCGACTTTGGTCCAGTTCATCGCAAACAATTGCGCTTGTTATCAAGTAGCGACGAATAATTATGTAGGCTATGTAAATATTTTTTCTTTATTTCTATCCAAATCTTTCTGTTCTTAATTCTGGATTAACAGATTTCTTTTGTTTTTGTTTGCTCTACCAATTTTTCACCTGTATGAATTATGTATTTTAAGTTTGAATGCTAAATAAAATACAATTTGTATGCATATCTGAAATTTTATAGTTTTCAACATTTTTTACACGGTTTTTCGAAGTAAATATAGTTCGTTATTTCATCTTACACGGTTTTCAGATGACATGGAACGTATCCCCCATTTTACTATAGGAAACGCCTCTTTTTTTACACGGATTCCTGCGGAACGTATCTACCGTATAAAAGAGAGTTGGGTATACTCGTTTCCCTAATCTTCTAAAATTTTAATGAAATTATATCCCCATACGACTTCCAATTTTATGTATATGCTTCTGTAAAATATGTAAAAGTGTACATATGTAAATACTTAGAGATACGCATATTTTGTGTTAAATCCACTAAACAGCGGCAAGCACCCGTTTCTTATTGTTTGTTTTTCCTGTTTTTTTCTTCAATGCACAGCTGGTACCTTCCTCTACTTTTCTCGCACTTCCTCTTCTGCAACTCAATTAGTTGTTTCCGCTACAACAGGTATAACGTGTTTACTTTTTAAATGGCGAGGTCTTTTTACTCTTTGTTCCACGCATATTAGGACTGATTTCTTTCCGTCTTAAAAGTTTTTGCTCTCCTTGAAATCGCCTTGCGTGTTTAGCTGTCATTCGTAGGTATGTAAATATACTTAAATCTAACATTTAGCTATATTTTAGTCTTGAGTAAATACTTCACATTACTCTATTAAATGTGACGGTGTTTTTTTCAGTTGAAAGTCGGATGCTGATGTAAGATGTTTTATTGCTTTCAATGAAATATTATTTATTTGCAAACTTTGGATTTTGATAAAATAACAAACGTTCGACCCTATACTTTGAAAAGCGTCATGCCTGAATGTTTGTATGCGAACTAGCCCATCAGTTTTTCAGATTTCGATCTGAAATTTGACACTTTCTTCTGAGCAAGATCATCTTGATGAAATAACTAATATCGTACCAATATAGCACATATCTGCGATACAAACTGACAAACGAAAAACAAATTTGGAAACTTTTCAACTTGACAACATATGTATCTTGACGAAATTTAGCACTGACTATTGTACAGGGTGGCGCAAAACTAATCCTCCTATCAGAAGATGCTATACATTTTGCAATTGACCTCTAATGTCAGTTCTGCTTTTGACATTTGAGTAGTAAACACATCCGAAATACACGTAACAAAACAATGGTACGCCACACTGCTCCAGAACGCGGGTTATTGGTGACTGCTTATTTGACCAATAATTGGTCGGTGACTTTGTCACAACGTGAATTTCGTCGCAGATTTCCTGGCCGTCCGACGCCTACTGGTGAAACACTGACGTTTAGCCGCAAAAATGGGTATCAGTCGACGGTGTTTACAGCGAATTTTGATACCAGATTTGAAGATGTTTCCGTACAAAGTCCAGACGGTGCATCAGCTGTTAGTTGCTGACCGCCAATCGCGTCTAACATACGCTCAAGCCATTCTTAATCACCACCAAGAGAAAGATAATTTTTCATCAGAAATAATCATGAGTGTGAGGCCCATTTCCATCTCAGCGGGTACGTAAATAAGCAAAATTTACGCTTCTGGGGTACTGAAAATCCGCGTGTAACCCAGGAAGAGCCATTACACCCACTCAAAGTCACTGTACGGTGTGCTGTTTTTGCTGGAGGTGACTCCTCGAACCTTTTTTCTTCGAAGATGTCGCGGGACAAACGGTTGCTGTAAATGGTGAGCGCTACACAGCAATGATCAAGGAGTTCTTTTTGCCGCAACATGATGAATTGAGATTGGAAAACATGTGGTTCCAACAGGACGGTGCAACGGCATACACTGCACGTGCCACAACCGATATGCTGAAGGCCAAAAAACATCGGAAGTTTATTTTTTCGCCACCTTGTACAAGGTAAGGCAAAAATCTCTGAGTTTTGAATCGGACTACTATAGAATATAGCTGCCAAACAAACTGACCGGTCAAAGTCAATATAAATAGCTTTGGATACGAAATGCACCTGTGCATTGATTTGGAAAGAAAAACATTTAAAACAGTGACTTACTGCTATTATTAGAATGATATTGAGCTAACCGTGTCCACTTCAACCTCAGACAAAATGCCGTGCAAGTGCAAGTCGTTGTCGTAGATATGTGTGCATATTAAGTTTTGTGTCTATCGACCGCAAAATAAAATGAGGGCAATGTGGCGCTTGCCACTGTGGTAATGTTATTTGTTAATTTTTTTTATAAGATTTCACTTTTTGTTGTGGGCCTTTTGTTTTTGTTATATTTTTGCATCATTCGTGCACAGCACAGCCGGTGCTCGAGCTCGTAATAGTATTACAATGCTGCAGCACACAATTGTTCTCTTTGCAACGAGGCAAAAACGGTCGCGTAACGATAACACCAACAACAACAATAATAAATGTGAAAACAAAAATAGCAAATGAAATGTTTTATTCTACGATTTTACAAGTTTTGTGCAATGCGGCAGCGATGCCGCAGTCTTAAAGCCTTTTGTATGCGTTTGTGTGTTGCTACATATAGAAGGTACAACGGTAGAGGCCAGAGTGAGGGAGAAGCGAGAGGAGCGTTTTTAATGATGCGCCTTGTTGCATTGCATTGGTGGTGACTGCAGTGACTTCTTGGCGATGCGCTCCTCACTACGTTTTCTATGTTTACCACTTCCTTCCTTTTGCATTATTTTATTGCTTGTTTGTCCATTTTTTTAGTTTCTCACAGCTATTTCGAGATATTCTTTATTTTCTGGGTCATAACAGTTTAAATATACACACGTTTGTTTGATTCTCGCCTTTGTTGTTGAAATTGTGAAAAACAAAAACATCACTGCAACAGCTGTGTAAGCAAACTGCGATTATAGTAAGAAGGAAGAATACTGTAGTTTCGATTATAACAAGCAATTTCAATATCTTCTGGACCTGTACATACAGAACATACAAAAATTAAATTTTATTTGTTGTGTTTCTACAAATCTGAAATTTTGTATTTTTTCCTTTCTCCCCATGAAGCTGCTCATTAGTCGGAGCCGCCAACATCGGAACACTATTCCCTATAGCTGACATACAACCTGGACGATCAAAATTAAAAAAAAAAATAGTTCTTATATGTAAAGCTTTTCTTTTTTTTTTTTTGTTAGGAATTGGCATAAAAATGTAAAAATGTGAATGAAGTAAGCTTGACACATAAATCTTCTTCAGCTGCTTGAAATTGGAATTTGTGTGCATCAAAGATCATCAAGAGGGAAAACTGTCAATCATTAAGGGTATTAATCTAAAACACACACCCATGTAAACATATTTTTGTGCATATAAACATATAAGTACACATTTGTCAATTGAATTGCTGAAAATTGACACATAATAACAAAAGAATATTGTGACCCCTCAGCCCTAAACTCTTCAATGACAAACACTATGCCCATAAAATATAATAACCTACCTTTGTATATGAAAATATGTGTATAAATGCACACATTCATATTGTTTTTGTATTTTTTGTGAGCGCAAAGAAAAAAATATTAAAAAGTAAACAAACGTCTGGTAGGCACGTCAAATCAACCGTGATGAGTTCCGCAACAATAACAACATTGTACGAAAATTTAACTACAACTAATATATGTATGTGTATAGGGCACCACAAGGCTCTATGCGATAATAAAGTCTACAATATGGTATACTACATAATGTATGTATGTATGTTTTGACTACATTTTGCACATTTTAGTGTTATTTTGCCACCACTTTTTAAGTAAACCCAGAAACGTGATTGGCACGTGCGTTTAAATACATAAAGTCATTTTACTTTCTGTAGTCAAGTGATTCAGAAGACTAACCGGTATATTGTATATGTATTAAGTTGTAACTCCAACTAGAGTCACATTCATTTGAGCACTATACTGAAAACTCTTACCAAAATACAAATCACAAGCTAAAAAGTTTTTCAAAATTCTTAACAGAAGTTGTGTTAGTACGAGTGGCGCATAAACAGAGGCAAAGCCAATAATCTACATATAACGTTTTCGGTCGGAGCAATAGCAACAACAAATATACAAAACGGGCAGCTTTAGTCATATATGTTTTTAGACTTTTCAAAATCTTGCAAATGCACATAAATTTAATACGTAAAAGTGTGAAATTATTTATTTTATTTTTTGCAAGGATAGTTCAAATTAATTGTCTTAAAACAAACAAAAATCCCTATCAACTGTAGCTAAATCACATTTATTATGTTATACGCAAATTAAATTCCCACAATTCAGCATTCACTTATTTCAAATCAAGCGGTGCTATAGCTATCATTGTAAACAATTAAAGAAGTATGTATAAAGCTAACAGCTGCAGAGCAAAGAAAGTTCCTATACAACGTCCACGCACATAAAGTGTTGTCTATATTGCGGAGACGAACAATAACAACAACCACAGCCGGCATATAAGTATGTATGTATGAAGCAACCAAATCGGTTTAACTGTATAGATAGCAGTGGGCTTGGAGGCAAAACAATACCAGGCACACAAACAAAAAAAGTGGAGCAAAAATACTTCATCGTATATATAAGTAACGTTTGTATGAATGCATGTGTATGTACGTGAATAAGTATGCCAGCCAGTCCCCATAAGCTCAGTCTCTCCACCTCCGCCTCCTGTCAATGTTGGTACTCTTTTACCATTTTTGTATCCCTTTAAATCGTGGCTGAAATTGAACTGATGCCGGTTGAAATGTTGTCTGGCTTTAAATGGCTTGGCCTGGTTACTCCACTAGCACACTCTCAACTTCACTTGAACCTTAAAGATTTTATATCACATTTTGTTGTGTGCCTTTTTGATGTTAATGAAGGCTGTGTTATTGTTGTTGGTTGGGTAAAAGATGCCGCCGCGCCGGTTTGCCGTTTTTTTTTTATTATTTCATTCATGAAAACGACAAACGTTTATTGACACACTTTTGTACACATGTACCTTTATATACATATTTACGGTGGCAAATGCTGTGCATACACGAGGACTATGCAAAAACAAAAACACAAAATATTTAGCGCTCTATATTTGCCCGTGTGTATGTTGGCAAGATTGTCTTATATCATATGGTCTGTATGTCAATTTGTATGGTATAAAGCAGCATGTAAGGTGACGTTGACCGCTGAACAGCCCAACAAGGCACGCGTTTGTCCATATGTACGCCTGTTTGTAAGTACATGTCTATGGGTAATTGTATTCGAACGACTATATCCGTTCTTACTAGTACCCACGTAGAACAAATTTTCATACTATTATGTAAGTATGTTTGTATTTATTTATTTATATCTGCATTTACATACATATGAATCTATGTGTGTATGGATGTAGTTGCATATTTATACACTGTGGATTGTTTGTTTTCCTTTTGATTTCTGTTCGTATTATAAATACTCTTTTATATTTTTTGTTGTGATTATTTTGTTTACCAGTTGTTGTTGGTCGTGCCATGTTGCCCTTGCTGATGATTTAAGGCGGCAAATTTTACTCAACTCGAACGACAGTATGAATGAATAAAACGCGAGGGTACGACTCGACGTATTTTTACATATTTGAATACATACCTGCATACACTGTATATTTATGTATGTACGAGTGTATATGCACATAACTATAAATAGCGTTGGCATGAGTAAGCGTTTGGGATACCCCAACTAGAAAAGCATCAAGCTCGACGTTTATTGTTTGTAGACATACAAACATTTTTTCTAAATTCCGCCGGTTGCTTTAGTCGAGTGAAGTGTTATTTTGGTACTTAAAGGTTTTACTAATATTTTCTACGATAAATATAACAAAACTACTGAGGAATGGATTAAATCATTGTAAACCTTTCCACATGAATTAAAACTTCAAAAACATCATGTGGAATTAAAACTACAATAGTTGTTATGTTTTCATTAGCCATTACGATTGTAGTGAATTATCGAAGGAGATAAATCTGTAAAACATTGTTGCAAAGTACCGGAACCCTTTGAGAACAACCGGGCCTGTGCAGAATTGGTTTTGAACTTCCCCTTCCTTCTTCACTGGTGGCATAGTATTATATGTTAAACCTACGATCTAGCCATTAAAGCGCAATGAAAGGCTATAACTGCAAACATAGGGCACAATTGCATGTTCGACTACCAAAGGGCTTTCATTTAAACAATTATGTAAATGTAACTAAGCTAAGCTATTTTATATAATTTTATTCTGCACTTACCGGTGGTGGCGTTCGATAGGCCTGCGACGGTCCTAATTGTGGGCTATATGGACGTGGTGGTGGCGCCCATCCTTGTTGCGCTCCATATGGTTGATGTGGTGGAGGTGGCGGTCCATGTGGTCCGCCTTGTTGTTGCTGTTGCGCCACTTGTTGCTGCTGTTGTTGTGGATCATAGCTATTTGCGTAACGATGTTGTGGCGGCGGTGGATGCGACGATTGTAATAAAGAATTTAATGTGGGGGTAGGACCTTGCGGTGGCTGCCCGGGAATATATCGTTGCTGTGGTGGTCGACTGGGAGAGGCTATACCACCACCCGGTCCAGAAGGCGGTCCTGGTTGTTGTTGTGGTTTGCCTCCAGGAGGCGGCTGTTGCATAGGCGAATGCCCATAGCGGTATGGATCAATATTTGGATCTGGATGATGATAACGTCCGTAAACGGGATGGTGTCCACCAGTTGGTGGTGGTGGCGGTCCACCCAAAGGACCTTGTCCGTATTCATCTTTTTGTGGATGCTCACCGGGGTTTTGGGGGACGCCAGGGCCTCCGGGGCCACTTTGCTGGTGAGACAAGTGTTGTTGTGGATGCTGCTGTTGGTGCATATGATAATGGGATATTGCAGCGACTGGATCACTACCAGGTGGTCCATATGAATGCGGAATTGTATGTTGTTGTGGATCACTACCGTTATTAGGTGCCGGTGGACCTCCACTGGGTGGACCACCGCCTATGGCTGAATTAAGTGGAGCTGGACCACCTGGGACACCAGCACCTGGCCCACCATTACCGCTATTACCAGTACTGCCAGATCCAACTGGACCACTGGGTCCGCTTGGTGGGCCTACCCCTCCTCCGCCAGCTGCACCACCCTGCCCAGAGGGTGATTTTATTTTCTCATTCATTACTTATTTGACTCAATCCCAGGTGTATATAATTTTTGCAGTTGCTGTTGTAAGAGGCTTCTAGTTTCCGTCAACGGCCGCTGCAACTGCACTGCTGAGTTATCTGTGATAAAAATTAAGGTTTAAGAAAATGTAAAATATGGGAATAAACTTGAAAAGAAGACAAAGATAGACATATTTGTTTACAAAACAGTCCTGAAATAATTCTGCCATTAATTACTACAAATTATATTTCTTTCATCTACATTTCATATCAGAATAATGACAGCTATAAGCGCGCATGGAACGACCGATATTAATTATGAACTTTGAGACTATTACTCAAACACAAAATAAAATATTGCAAATGTTTTACATAAAGAAATAGTAATTTATACAAAGTATGAAAAAATGTTGAATTTCAAAAGTTGGAAATGTTACAAATATGTACTGCGTATGTCCGTTCGTACTACCGTATCTCATAAATTTGAAATAGTATTTTGAAATGAAGAAGTTTATGTTAATTATATATGTACATGATCAAGTATCTGGATCCTAAAACGTAAAAATTTGTTCTGACCAAATTTAGTATTTTTGTTTTGCAAATTGAATCAAAAACACATCAACATAACCGGACATTAAATAGTGAGAAGTTAGTACATATTTATGACAGTAAGTATGATATAAGTATAGTAAATCAATCCTAAACATAAATATTATGTATATATTTTATATAATTACTGTGCGAGTTAAATAATATTAATAAGCTTTGCTTGTTCTTGAATTTTACTCACACTAAATGAAAACTGGTAATCTAATATTTATTGATAAGTATAAAATATATCTCTGGAAATCATTTTTCAATAAAATAGCTTCTATTGCTGCTCAATTTGATTGGTTTGATGTTCGTCGAGGCATGTGTATACTTCAATATACCGAGTAGTATGTTTTAATTCCGAAATTTGGTTTAATTGCCAACACCCCAAGTGCAAATGTGAATATGTATTATTTTTTCAATGGTGCTTTTTATACAGTTTTTCAAATGTATTTACATGATGTGGCTGGTAGAAGGAGTAAATCGTTGTTATAGTGCAAAAAAAAGTCAATAAAATAAGAGAGAAACATCGGAATCAGTAGCGATTGACGAGGGCTGTGAACGATATAAGCGACACGACACGGCGGCGATATAACAACGTCAAACATTCAACATTTATCCAACAACAACAATAAAATAGTAGTAGAAATAGACAGGAATACGATATAAAGAGAACGAATGCGAATCGACACAATATGGCAGGCTATAGCTAAGCGCAGCACACCACCCTACAGCGAGAATGCTCTTCCACTATTCTCCTCTAGACCGCTCAGCAACCCGTGACAACTTCTTTTAACCTACTACTTCTTCCCACTTTCGTAGTTGCGACAACCAGGCAACCTGGTAGAAGACAACGGCTGTGGTAAACACGCTCTCATTCAATGGCTGTGTTCGTAACGTTGTGTTGTTGTTGTGCTGTGTTATCGTGCCTTCATTATAGTTATCTCTTTCTATCGCATTCACTATATGTATGCATTAAAACATATCGTTTTGCTTGTCACACTCACGACTGCACAGCAGATACTTTTGTGAGATTTTGTGCAACGCGAAAATATGATTTTAATGATTTTTTGGTAACTCGTATTTTTAATTTAATTTTAAACATCACAGAGTAGATTTTTTTATATTTCACTTTCACACAAAGCAAGCTTATATATTTAATTAAATATATGCTGAATTTTATAAATTAATTCCCACAATTTCCAAGGTAAAATCACTAATTTTCCATGCATTCGCACTAAGCAATCGAGACAACGAGTCGAAAGTACGTACGTATATTCGTATGGTTCCCGGACTTTTTACTTTGGATAGCTTAAAACAACATATTTTCAGCAGCAGTCGGTTCGTTTCATGCGTCGTAATATCGTAGTACTTAACAACTCGTTGCTGCCGCGCGCACTCAGCGTTGCATTTTAATAGTAATACATGTGGAATCATACTAACGAGGCATATTTTTAAAAGTAAAAGAAAAAATAAAAAAAAAAAAACCAAATGTAATGCTTATTAATTAGTATTTAATTTCAAATGAATTGTTAATCATTATCGATGTGTTAGTATTTTCTTATTAATTATTAACTTTAGTTGGTAAATGATTTTAGTTTAAATTTTCTATAGAACCTTGTGCAGATTATTGAAATTCTCCTATATAAATGTAATTGAACCTGAAAACGTAATTTGGCACCGTATAGCCTTTGCTTTGATTTGTTAATCAGCAAATCGAAATAGTTATTTCAAGACGTGATTTGGATTTCGATACTTACGCATTTATATCATCACTGCAACGTCGCGCATAAAATTATATATGTCCAAATCTTGAAGTAGAAAACACTGTGAAATTAATATTCCTTTAATCAGGCAAAATTTTCGAAAGTGTAGAGTTCACAGTGCAATGCTGTTCTACGATGTTTGTGCTAAAAAGATGTGTAACAAAAACTGTCCGAATAATCACCAACAATCTGTATACGGCTTTTCCTTTCCACTTTGTCACTTCTTCGTTTAGTTGTATTCACGATATACTCATGATTTTTCACCAGCGATTTTCACCAATTCACTACAAAAACATTTCGAATAAGACAACAGCTCTGTTTTTACATTGCTTTGTCTTCACAATCTGCTTCTTCCTAATATTCGTCGTTTTTGACTTTAATATCTGCTGTTTCTGTTCTTTGCGCACTTTGTTTTGTTTTTCGTTGTTCCCTACTCACTTTCTATGTATCCTACTCGCATGCGGCTTTTTTTACCATTGCTCGCCAATAGGTGTGAGGGAGACATAAATAAGTACACAGTGATGATTGCAATAACAATTACCATGCAGCTACGATGACCACCTTCGACGATTGCTTCACTTCTGCCAAGCGATGGTACTGCGCGAACGTTGTATTAAAAAAAAAACACAACGAGTTTCTTTTCTTTTGCTTATTCTGTCTATGCCTTGTATTTATTTCGTCTGTTTCTTTTTTACTTTTCAATTCGTCGATGACTTTTATTAGTGCGTAATGTCGGCACCAACTACTTTTATTCTCTACTTAATTTTGCAATTAATGTGGAAACGAGGGTAGTATAAACCTCTCTTCCAAGTTCTATGCTCCAAGCTATATCAAAATTATGACGAGGACTCCACCCGGAGGCTGTTCGGAAATTAATGTTTGCGCAGACGATTCATTCAAATAATCCAGCAAACGTATGATATATTTAATGGCAGGCAAACCTTGTATCTAGCCACACCTGCTTAACTCTGCTCTTTTAAACTATTGGAATATGAATTGTTTAAAAACGATTGCAAAACTATTCATATCCATTAGTCGTAATCACTTTCACATAAACAGTTTCAGTTTTTCAAAACCAACTCAAATACACTGCTATATTTGGCTCACTTACAACAATCCCAGTCCATTAATAGCTATCTAGATTTTCTATAATCACTACGCTATTAAAGTCTTTAAATTTTTCCACAGTTTTTCACGGGGAAAGTTGGAAATTTTCAATTTTCTTTTTTCCTTTATATGAGTGGAATACACGAGACCGAAGAAACGCTTGGCTTTCGGGACACGAACAAATTTTTATGTAGTCGTCTGAAAATTTTTCACTTGCGATGCGGTCCTTTTCTTTAAACACACTTTTTACTCAAACTATTAACATTTCGAAACAACTTTTTCACTCTTTTTGTTCCTGCACCTTTCAGTAACATTTTTAACACTTTTTCGCCCTTTAAACTAGTGTATTTTATTAAAATATTCATTCAAATGCATTACGCCGAAATACACGAATATATCAAAATGGCGCACGCTAATGGATGTGTTTGCAAAGCATTGCCAACGTGAATTACCAACATGTAACCGAATGTGGAAGCCATTTATTTCTTTCTACAATCCCAATTTATCGGCTTGCCAACCTTACAATTAAATTTCCATATTGCCCGAAAGATTAATATTTTTTTAACTGCTATTATTTTTCAACTATTATTATTTAGAACATTAAACTATTGTTATCATCCAAATCTGTCTCTAATAGTTATAATAGTTTCGAAAATATATTATTGTATCAGGCGATTTCAATATTTAAGCAATTTTTATATCAAATGTTGTTTATTTAAATCGCTAAATAAGGCTGGCAGTTCTGAGTTGAAATTTCCTTTGGACTTTTTGACAAGTGTGATGTTTGGTTTACCAGCCCCGTCATAAGTCGCAATAAGAAAAATAGCTTTACAGTAAATAATAACACCTAAAAGAACGAACATAATTTAAATCAGTGAAGCATTTTAAAGTAAATTCTAGCAGATAACAAAACATAAAATGTACCAAGAGTATTTAAATCAGCTACAATCATCCATAGCTCCTCTCTCATCAGACGAACTCAAGGATTTACTCAACGATGACGAAAAGCTAGATGAGAAAGTGAGTGTAGTACTGGAAAACCTCAAAACACAAAAGGATGACTTACTCATCGAAAATCGGTCCAAGGCCGAGAGCAATATTGAAAAAGAACCTAAAATCATCGAATTGCGTGGAAAAGTGAATGAATTGATGGAGGAAGCGAAGAAGTATTGTCAAGCTGTACAGGAGAAATTAGGCGAAGTGAAAGAAAAATCGGGTAGCGTTAGTCAAGAAACTGCTTTAGCGTTGATACAAACAGCTGCTGCTGAAAGCGAAGAGGCAACAGACGCTTTAATTAAACAATTCACAGACAATGAAATCGGCGTGGAGGCATTCTTAGACGATTTTCTTGTTGCGCGCAAAACGATGCACTTACGGAAACTCAAAGCTGAGAAAATGCAGGAGTTAATGCGTAGGCAAACGCAAGCGCCACAACGTGGTAATCCTTTGTTACCAAATAGTGGATTTTATCCGACACCAGGTGTACCTGGTATGGGTGGTGGTGGTGTTCCATACCCACTAGGACCCATGATGCCGATGCCACCACCACGCCCTTACTAATAATCCAATTCCAGCTGCCGAGCACTACCTTTCAAAAAAATTGCGAATTCGCCATACATTAAAAGGGTATAATTAAGTAGCAGCTCCTTTTAAACATAAATATCTCATTTTTAAATATATATGTAGTATTGTTAAAATGTTACGTAGTGATAAATGGCTACGAGTCGCAGAAAATAAATAATAATAATACATTTTAGGCAATACTAAATAAAATTATTTACAATTGAAGAAAAGTACGCGAGATTGTTTTTGTATAATAAATTTAAATAGAGGTATAAAATGACTTTAACGGCTTCAGTTAATTGTAAATTGAAGGTTTTATTTCTTAATAAAGTTTTTGTTAGTCTTATTAATATTTTATAAAATTGATCTCTTTTTGATGCTTAATTTCGAATTTATATTATTTAAATCTTTCAACACTTCTCTAGCTATGCTATTCAAAATCAAGTTCATTACAGCCATGTTTGGCTAAACGTACGCCTTTTCAGTATTTAAATTATATAGTTATTTGTAATTAAAATGCTACTAATTGCAGCAAATGCGGTAATACTTCCGTCATCATGACGAACCAAACTCATTCATCCACTTTTCGTATTTTTCCAAATCCGCTTTTGAAACACTCTTATTGCAGCGACTAATGGCTTCTGTGAAATCTTGATTCGAAACAGGAAGATCTACTTCCTCTGTGGCCAATTGTCTTATTTGTTCCGGCGTAAGACCAGCTATCTTTCGGCGCATTGACATCATACTAGCATCCCTAAAATAAAAAAAAAATGTAAACAATAACTTCTATATAATTTGGTTTCATGTAGTCCACCTGCAGACGTTGGTAATGTCAGCACCTGAATAACCCTCTAATTTCTTGGCGATTTCGGACAAGTTTACGCTTTCGTCCACTTTCACCTCACGCAGATTAATCTTTAGCAATGCTTCACGCCCTTCATCAGTTGGCAACGGTATATAAATACGTTTTTCCAATCGACGGCGTAACGCTTCATCTATGTCCCAAGGAAAATTTGTAGCAGCCAATACCATGACGACCTTCGTAGCCTCTTCGCTGCCCACACCATCCATTTGCACCAGCAGCTCAGATTTCACGCGGCGTGAGGCTTCATGTTCCGATTCAGAACCACGCCGTGAACAAAGTGAATCAATTTCATCGATGAATATTGTACTCGGCGCATAGAATCGTGCCATTTCGAACAATAAACGTACCATTTTTTCCGATTCTCCACGATATTTTGATGTAAGTGTTGAAGATGATACATTAAAAAATGTTGTGCCGCATTCTGTTGCCACTGCTTTAGCTAACATTGTTTTACCCGTCCCCGGAGGACCAACCATGAGTACGCCTTTCCACGGACGTCGGATGCCCTACATAAATTTAATAATTGGAAAATGAATTTCAGATTATGACAAACTTCGATCATTACAACAAAGAAAGAAAGTTTTGTTTCTAGTGGAATTAAAAGCAACCCTTTCTTAGATTATTACTTTGTGTTATAAAGCTGTTTTTACCTTGAAGTAGTCAGGCATAAGCATCGGCAGCACGACCGCTTCCTCTAGTAAACGTTTAGCATCGTGCAGGTCGGCTATATCATTCCAACGCACCTTAGGGTTGCGTTGCAGTATATCACGTTCTTAAAAAAAAATAGTTTGTATATTTAATTTTAAGGAAAAACAAAATTTCATACTTACCAAGTATATCTACCAGTTCGGCTTCCATGTGTGTACTGGGTTGAAATTTCTTTTCCTCCTTCTCTTCATTTTCTGCCGCCTCTTCATCACGATTTTCATCGTCTTTGTTGCCGACATTATCGGCACCAATTGTCGCATTACCACTAACTCCATTGCTTGAATGTGTTGTTTTTCGGCTCGATGTTGATGACGTCGATCTTCCATTCTGTTGCGCGCGTACATTGTTTCCACCACTCCCAGCTATGGTACGCCTAGTAGTGGCACCTCCTGTGGCATTACGCTGTGGTATTATACTTTTGCCGGCACCGGCAGTAGCTTTTTTATTCGGTATACCACTTCGGCTTCTATTTGGCACTGCGGGTCTATCATGTATAAGTATAAGCTATTATAAATATGTGGCGAAGCAATCTAAAAATATATACTTTTCCGAACGTGGTGGTCCCCAAACATCTGGATCTTTAGGAGGCGGAGTCCAAATATCGGGATCGGGTCGAAACCAAGCTGATGGATCTTTTGTTTCATCTTCACTGACTTGTGTTTTCAATTTATGTGCGAAAGGTGTGTTCTGCAAATCTAGTGTCATTTCTGATAGAGTTCGCTGTATGGCCTTAATTTGCGAGTATTCTTTTTCAATCTGCTGAGCTATCTGTAAAGCAATAAAACTATTAAAATATTGATTCATTTCGAATCGCATTTAATAACTTACCAATTTCCATTTGCTTTTACGCAGTGAATCGTTCGTAGATTTAACCATGCGATCTAACATGCCACCTAGTCCCTCATAATATATGCAAGCAGAGTCATAGTTGCCGGTATAGGCCATGTCACGCGCCAGCTTTGCGTTCTCACATATTTCCACTATTGAAGTTTTGGCCATCACGGTCATTCCTACACAAGATTTCGTCTTTTGCTTCCTACCTCGTAATAGCTAATGTGGTATAAAGCACGCACGCATGCAAAAAAATTAATTCAAAAGGCCGTGATGAACAAAGCGATGGTGACAGCAGATCGGCGTCATTGACGAAGTCAATATAACACATATAGACAATGAGACATCAACAGTTATGTATATTGCGAAAGTAAATAGAAGTATAAAAACTTGGTTAGCAAAAATGGAAAGTGAGACTGGAGAGTGTCAGCTATAAGACGTCGCGTCGCTCAAGTTGACAAATTATAGAAAAAGCAATAAACATTATACACAATTAAAAAGAAAAATTATATTGTTCAAATTTAATTGATTATTTATAAATGGAATTACTTTGAATCATTGCAAATGATTTATGTCCCCACCCTTTACTTATCTACCTTTATTCTATATATTATGCCTAAAAATAATCATCAATTTATTTTACTTTTTGCTTTAATGACTGCTGCCACTATTCACTTTCGTCTTTGGTTTTTCTTAAACTATCTTTATACGGAAGTTGCGGAAGTATTCCTATTCTACTTACGGTTATGGACATTAGATCGCGCCTTTTTCATACACTTCTAACTTTGAAACGTTTATTACTATTCTAAGTTTAGGAATTAAAACTTAATTTTAATTTAAACCGTATATTTTATTTTATTTTTGCCGTTAAATAAACGGGTGTAATATTTCTTCACTACTTGTCTTCTCGTTTCTCTTTTCTTATTCTTTGTCTTAGCTTCTGAGGAAATGTCAATTGTAATTACTGACAGTGTTGCCTTTCCCTTTTTATAATCACAAGATCGTTGGAATATTCTATTTTTCTTTTACCAACGTACACCATGTCATAAGTCGTTTATGCCTTTTATGCAAAAGATAAATAAATAGGTCTTTTAATTTGTTTTACATTATCAATTTTCATTGCAAATGATATATCAGAGCTGTCTATGCTTTTGTTGCTATTCATATTATTGTTGTCGTCGCCAAAATTAGAAATGGCATGCTCCTATGAAGTCGTGCTGTTTTTCAAATAATTCTGCGCTTAAGAAAGTGTGTATTTTAATATTTGACAGATGCTGTCTGTCGCTTGCCGTCGTATTTGTGTTCGATGTAAAAGCACTTTAAAACACTTTCCTATAAAATAATTGACATCTCTAACGATAAATTCTTTATATCGAACACATATGACATATTTGGTGCACACTTTGGACGAATTTATTTATTTCTTTATTTGCTGTGGATAAAAGGATTAATCCAATCTTATACAATCTTCCGGTCGCCACTTGAAGATATATTGAAATGACACCTTTAACACAGGATGGTATAGAGAAAGCATTCGTTAGTGAAGCGGCATTGCAACAGGCAGCAGCTAATGTTAGTAAAAGTAAGTACTTTATCATGGTGTATCGTATATTTTTACTAAGTGTTTGCCTATAATTAGATGTAGTTATGGGCTTATATGATGTATCATATGTTGTGGAGCAAATGGGATTCGCTCTAACTTCAACTACCTTAGAACAACGGATTAAAGGAACACAGCTTTTATCCAGTATGCTGCAACAGTTGCCAAAGGATTACCTTAATTCAAAACAATTAGAGTTCCTTACAGCATTCTACACGGATCGGCTGAAAGATCATCACAGTGTGCTCCCTGCTGTGATAGAGGGCATACATGCCTTATTGGAAATGACGGAATTGCCGGCAGAAAGTGTACCGAAAATTTTAAACACATTTTTTAAGCACAGTAGTTGCCAGTCACATCAACGAGGAGAACGTGGAAAGTGGTTCAAAATATTGCATTTGGCCTCCCAGCGATATGATAAAGGTAGTTATTTTAGTGTTATCTTAACCATTATAAAAATTGTGGTTTGATTTTTTTTTAACTTAGAGCTTAAAGAAATGGGTGGCGATTTCATGTACGGCTTGATAAATTCCATTGATGGTGAACATGATCCACGTAATTTAGATTTTGTATTTACTTTTATGCCAGACTTGATCAAGCATTTTTCGCTGTTGCATTTGGGCGAAGAAATGTTTGAAATCTTTGCCTGTTATTTCCCCATTGATTTTACTCCCAGTCGTGAGGATCCTAGTAATATTTCTCGCAATGAGTTGGCTGCTAAATTATCGGATTGTTTGGTGGCATCCCCGGAATTTATTGAATGGTTAGTGCCTTTGGCTTTGGACAAACTGGAAAGCGATTTGGTAGAGGCCAAATTGGACTCGTTGGAACTTTTGGTAAAATTGTATATTATATTTATATTTAGTATAATCAACAATTGGTAAATTACAGCGCAAAGCTGCAGTAAATTTTACATCAAAATCAATATCGGAACATTTCGATGTGATCTGGACAGCGTTAAAATCGGAAATTTTCCCGGGAGGCGGTAACTCGGATATTATCTCCGCGGGACTTGTTCTTTTGCGAACTATTTTGGAGCAGGCCTATGAAACACCAGACATCAGTCACAGTTACCAAACTAAAGTGTTAGGTACAATTTTAACTCATCTGAGTGACGTCAATCAGCACCTATACAATCCATCCACGGCCATTGCATTGGTGTGTGTATCCGGCGATCCACTTTTCGCTAGTGATCGCATACTTAATACTTTTTATTAAAACTAAATACGCAATCTAAAATTGGTGATAGTGAGGGCGACAAGATAGCTGGGTACAATGAAGAGCAACGTCTTAAAGTGTACGACATTATCGCACAGCTATTTAAAATAGTTGCAATACGAGATTGTTTAGAGAAGCTCAATCGTACTACATGCGACCAAATTCATGCCGATATAATAACAGTACTACGTGTTAATATTGAAGCTGATATTCAACAGCAAAATATTGATTTAAAAAATGCCGCACTCAGCGTATTGACCGAGAGTGTGCCATTAATCAGCGAAAAAAATCGTGCCCTCCTCTACAAAGTACTTATACAGCTGATCACACATGACTCACTCGAGCTAGAGTGCATAGAATTGTTGGAATTGTTGGGCGCTTTGTATCCAATTGAAGTACAATCCAATTGCATTGATGTGTTAATACGGAATTTTGCCATTTATTCGAATTTCGTAAAGCGTAAAATATTCAGGCACTTGTTGCGCCTGGTCATACATGCGGCATTCACATCGCGTGTACTCGATTTAGTATGGCATTATGCGTTCGGTCAAAATATACCACAAGATGATCAATTGTTAGCGCTTGAAGCGGTTAATATGCTATTAAATAGCGGCGATGCACGGCTAATCGTCGACCTACAAAACAACAATTGTCTCATTGCAAAGCTGATGGAGTTGGCTTTGGGACCGTCAACACTCAGTGTACCTGCGTTGGAACAAATCGCCATAGCAATATGTCGTATTGAGCAACATTTGTCTGTCTCCGAACAATATATAATTGTCACGGAATATTTACCACAGTTGCAATTAAAGTCTGCTGCACATTTGTATGTCGCCAAAGGTCTATTGGGTCGCTTGCATCAGGACATTAGTCTGGATGACTTTTTCGAATGGCTGCTAACTGAGTTGACGCAACAGTCGTTGAATGGTAATGATGTGGGTGAAGATAAGGAGAAATTGCATACCGTTGCACGTCAGTTGCTTTGCAGTGTAGTTAATCGAATGGATGGCAATGAACAAAATCATAGTAACATAACCAAGGTAGTGATGCAACTGAAGGACAAAATAAAAGAAGACAACACACTGTCTGTGCATACTTTGGCGTGGATGGCCAAAGGCCTTATTGTAGCTGGTAGTGATTTGGCGGCTGGAATTATTGAAACTGTGAGTGCCTATAATCGGAAAGAGTGTATAATTTCATAAATTACCCTCTTCTTTGTAGCTCACAGAATTGTTGGAACACCCTATCCTAGGCACAGTTGCAACGCGTGCATTCGAAATCATCGCAATGGAGTGTGAAGAGCTGTTTTTACCAAAGGTCGAAATTCTATACAAGCAGAAGTTGTTCCATACAGTTTTGGCCAAGCTGGGGAATAAGTTGAATGCACATTCCGAAAATTACCTGATTGCTTTTATTTTTGTGCTGAAAGGTGCACCGCACATTGTGCAGAAAATGAACATCGAAAAGGTAATTGAATCAAGTTTCATTTTGTTCACTCTAATTGGTCTATGTAATTGTCCAATAACAGGTTGGTCCACTGCTTTTCAAATCGCTGGATTGTGATCACACAGAAATGCTTTACATTTCACTGGAAATTTGTGGACGTTTCGTTGCAATGCGTGATGAATATTTTCTCAGACATTTGAGTCATTTAATACCGAGATGTATACAGTTGTCCAAATACCAAAAATCTATGGTAAGTACAGAGATAAGAAGGAAATTTTTTTGTTTCAAAATTCGTATATGAAAGTCAGTCATAGTATTAATTTCAAAATAGCTCCCTGCGTGCATATTCGCTTCTCCATGCAACGAATTAACTTGACAAAGCATTTGGGGTACTCACAACGTGTCATAAAGTATCGTAAAATCATAAAATCATAAATTTTTATACTAGTTTAAAATTTGTAGTTAAAATTTGTTGTTGCATTCCATACTAAATTGAGTTTACGCATATACAACTCTGTACGCTATGTTTTCGGATCGTTATAACTTATAACTTTATGCGATTATGTGAAACCACCAATTTTATTTATTTATTTATTTATTTTTTTTTGACTTGACACGCTTGATATTGTTGTTGTTTGAACGGCAGGAAACTTTCCTGGAATAGTTTTGAGGAATGCTGTCAGTTGACAGTTCTTGGCCGGATGAAAAATTCGGGTCTGTTTCGGTTACATAGACGACGACGAGTGTCATGCTGAATGCACGCTACATATGAGTGTTCATTTAGTTTCGTATCAGTCCATACCTTTCCACCCTATGGTAATATGCTATATAGAAGTTTACGCTTGTTGATCAACCACTATAGATAGTTTCCATACAACTGATGGATCCAGTCCTTGTATGGATATTTTTGTATTTGTGGAAGTTATTAAAGATTCAATGCAATCGATGTTAACGTTTTTTTTTTTGTTTTTAATTTTATATTTAACATAAATATTTATAACGCCTTCTTCCCCTAATTAAAAACTTCTAATGATTTCCCCTCAATTTTCAGAAAGTTCGTATATCCGCTTTAAGTCTTCTACACGACATTACCAAATACCCCACGCATGTCTTGTTAACATATAAATTGGATGTTGTGCTGGAGCTGGCCGCCGCGCTGGACGATAATAAGCGCTTGGTTCGCAACACAGCTGTGCGTACGCGGAACGCCTGGTTCTTGGTGGGCACAGGCGAGGACAATTAATACATGGACAAGTGGATGCTGTCACATCAATGGAAATACGTCTCCCTGCTGTGTTGTTTCGTTTTAGATACAATATACTTAAATTTGTATGCAGACAAGTACAATACCTTAGCAATAAAATAGATAAACAGCGGACAATTTCATGTGGACATACATACATAGATGTACATATATGTATGTGGTATATGTTATGCGCGCACAGGTGTTTTCTAAAAATTAGCAATTTTAATTTATAAACACATTTTACAAGAAACTGAAAAAAATTATACTAAAAAACCAAATAAAAAACACTGTTCTTTTTATTATATTTTGAGCTAATTTCCTCAACGTTTATTCGTAAACGATAAAATGAACATTATTTATTTTTATTGTTGTTACGAGAGTGAGTAGCATTTCAAAAACGTGTGTACTTTTTGCGAAAGATCTGGTAGTGTGTTTGTGGACATAACAGTTGGAGTCCACTTCGTTGCGGTACCATAGAACCGACTGATATGGGCACGTACTCGTACATATGCATGTATACGCATATGCAGATAAGTATGTATATGTTAGGTATATTATGTCGTATGTTTTGTACATGTGTGCATGCATGCTTAAGGCTAATACGGATGGTCACACAGCGAACGCGCCATAAGCGCACATTTTTGCGCGCGCTGCACTACGTCCGGACAGCGTTGCTTGCGCACCAGGCGACAGTCTTGAAAGAAGCCTTCGTTGCGCGGAAAGCCGTTTGTGAAATCGCGAAAAGTCAACAAGCCGAGTCCCCAGATTTTGCCACCACGAAATTCGCCTTCGAATTTCATGCCATCGGAACGCCAAAATATGCCATGACCATGAAACCAACCATGCATAAATTCACCTTCGTATCTAATAACACGATTAATAAGTATGAATACGAATTTTCTAAAACATTTGCTAGCTCACTTAGCGCCATCGGAGAACCATAGACAGCCGAGGCCATGACTCAGTCCATCGGAGAATTGGCCGTCGTAACGTGTGCCATCGGGAAATTGTAAATGACCAACACCATGCTTCTGGCCGCGCTGATCCCATTCACCGATGTAACGTGTGGAGTCCTCATATCGCCAACCGCCAACTTTTACAACACCAAAGGAAGTGGTGTTTTCGTTGCGACCGTGATGAGCGCCACCGCCACCACCGGCCATCATACCGCGACTCACTTCGCTTACGACACCTACGAGAGTGTAGTTAATAGTTAATGGTATTTAATGTCAAATAGGAGTAGGCAAATGTGTTTGTATGCATCTCACTTTGATCCTCGTAGTCGTCCATGCTGCTTGTTGGCTCTTTTGTGGAAGGTATTTAAATTTTTATTGAATTATTTGTTAAGTAAAATGCAAACTGCAATGAAAAAGTAATGTAAACTGAATGCTAAATGTTGCTGGAATGGAATGCAATGAAAAGACACTCAAATTCTTAGTAGAAGCGCTACATCTGACTCGTTATGCATTTTCGGTGCATTAGAAGGGGGTTTTCATTGCTGCAGCATGCAGACATGCAAATATTTTGGACCATCGATTTAAATAAACAATTTTTTAATTGAATGCGGTTGGGTATACAAATTTTAATGTAAGCATTTTCTTTTGATTTGCTTATATATTTCAAAATATAAAAACGATTTTCAAAATAATGTTCAAAAACTAGCTAAAATCAAAACTTTCAACTGTTCCATAAGATAACCTCAAATATTTTATAAAACTGTTTTCAACACAAAAGCAAAAATATATTAAGTATACAATTCAAACTGTTTTTTGTGTTGCGACCGTAGCTCATATCACATGTTTACTATGCCTGCGCACATTTTTTGACTTGTTTGGCTTCTTACCACAGCAGCAGCATTGAGTGCATTTCCAAATCCAAATCTAATTAGCATATTTTGCCTGGAAATTGTCAATGTTTCGACCAAATTTCCTTTGGATGCACTCATTTCTTCAGTGACTACTTGTCACATAGCTTGAATGTCAAACTCAAATGTGCTATATTTAGCGGTTCGCAAGATACTTCCGGTAGCGCAACGGCAATTCTTCTTTACTGGCGTAGAAACCGCTTACGCGTTTATAGCCGAGTTAATAACAGCGCGTCAGTCGTTGCTTACTTTTCGCAAGGTGGCGCCAACTGGAGATTATAAGCGAAGCCAGGTCCTTCTCCACTTGGTCCCTCCAACGATTGGATGATAAAGACATGTGTAGAAGTGACGAAAGTTCTCTGAGCGCCATTCACTTGGGAGTGGCCAGATACGATTTTTTTACATATGGCTCCAAGCAGCTCACGACTTACGGTCTTAGACCAAGTATCCTTTGGGTAGCCAAATAACATCCTTTTGAGGGCGAGCTAAAGTGAGAAGGCGAAACATTCCCTCCACAGGGTTGTGCGCTGGGCTTGGGACCCGCCACGTAAAAAACGCACCCTATGATCAGTCTGAAAGAACCTCGGATGAGAGACCCCTCCTCTTGATGGCAAGGGCAATTACCTAATAAAAATTCAGTTGAAAGTGGATATTGTTAGGAAAACACTTGAAATTCGTGTATGTTGTTTTTGTAGCGGCATAATAGTGCCGAGTTGAGAGTCCTCGGCCGAATAAAAGCCGGGTCCTCTCCGGTTACGTAGATCCGACTGTCGTGAGAACGGGGAATTTCCTTATAATATGTTCTGCTAATGTATGAGTATTTCGTTTGAATTCTCGATTTTGCATTGCATTTTATTATTTTCTAATTTGTCTCTGACTGCGTCACCTAACAACTCCTTAAAAGAAGCGGCATTCAACGTTACCAGCGTAAATGTTAAGTTAACTGTAGTCTGTATCCTGGACTTCTGTTAACAAGGCTTTTAAGTCCATGTATTCCA